>JARHVA010004218.1:1400000-1510000 GCA_037957365.1 Torreya grandis
AAATAATCATACATGTTCATTTGTATCATCAATAAAAATAGCATCAAAATAATCATCAATATCTTGTATGGATATAAAATTTTGATCTTTAAAATTTAATAATAAAGGTAATTCATCACATCCTCTAATTATTATACCTTTTTATGTGACTATTGTTGTTTTAGAACATCTACAGATTACACATTTTTCTCATTTTGAATGGATTCAACACCCTCATAAATATGCATTTGTTTTATAGGTATGATCTTTGGTGGTTTTGAGGTTAACATACCCCCATTTCTAAAAAATAGGGACCCATGTGTCAAATTATGCAAATTTGTACCTTGAAATTGAAGATTCACTTGATTAAAGTGTCATTAGCATGATTGCACATTATTTTTATTTGAAGATCATCCACACCATGGTCTATCTGACTTATTTTTTCATGGTTCTATTTTTTATTCAAAGTGCTAATATTGGATATTTATGTTTCATGTTGCAAGCTTAATGGAGCCCATTTGGGAATGAACATGCTTAGGGTTTTATGCTTCAATGTTAAATTGATATTTTACTAACCTTGGTATATAATTGATTAATTAAATTAATATTTTAAAATCCTATCCTAATATTTTACCTAGACATTTTAATTCAAATTTAAATTTGGTGGGATATTTTCATTTAAATTTAAGCGAGAATAAATTTATCATACCATGGACTTAGTTTAATTTTTATCCTAAGCCTTGGTCATGTTTTTCAACACAACCAAAACTTAGGCTTAAAATCCTATGTTGGGTCTCTTTTATGCCCCATTATCCCTTTATTCCCTTCTATCCTATCTTGGTCTAAATAATCACATGGTCTCTTTGTTATAAGGCTTAGCCTAAAGTCTTATCCTAAGGTTTATCATATTTATTAATACGATACAAACCTTAGGTTAAGACTTTACACTATGAATTTATTATTCAGAGGGTAATTTTTTTTTAGATTTCTAACCTTGTGATATAGATTTATTGGGGATAAGTCATTCACATATCATCTTTATCTATTTTGGTCTTGAAGAATACCTCACTCACTTGCACTTGCACTTGGTCACCCTTGTCTTCTTTCTAGTTTCAATATGTTTGTGTTATACTCATTAGAATCCTTGGTGTTTATTGTTATCAAGTACATATATAGGCACTTATATATTTGATCATATTAATTTCATATTATTTACCATCATTCTCTACCTCATTGACATGACAAACTTACTTGTAGTCTCTTCACTAGCTAAGACTAGGCATAAACCTTTAGGTTTCAAATACCAATTCTTGCTCATAGACTTAAGAGTCCAATACTAATACCTAATAGTCTTCAAATATCATATAATACATGTATACACCCTTTTCTTATTTCCACACATTTTCTCTTTATGGTTACACTAGTTAGCCTCCTATAACCTTTTAAAGGTCAAATCTTGTTTGGAGCTTAAGGGACTTAAAATTTGGTTATAGATAGTATTTATTAGTCCTATTACACATACCTTAGTTCCTTGAAATATCTCAATCACGTTATTTCATTCCTTTTTGTACCTCAAGGTCTCAATGCCTTAACAAGGCTTGTAACCCTTTTCTCCACCTTTTCCTTTATTTGCCCAAAAAATCACTTCTCCTGAAGATGTAAATATAATTTTTGGTACTCCATATATTTATTTATATATTTATGAAGTTAAAATACTCATCTCCATTATTTCCCCCACTTGCTAGCCTCAACTACCTTTTATTTACCCCTCTTTAGGCCTAATTTAAGCCTTGTTTGTACTCAGTTGGCAATATCCATAAAATTATATACTCTATCACTATAAAAAAACCTAAATATATTTATGCATGCTTGAAAGAACACGACTACAAAATTTGGTGTTTTTTAATGGATAAAACACTCAAAATCTTCCAAACCCTAATTTTAGGGTTTCTAGCCTCTATTCTAGGATGAGATCCTTCAAAATTAGCTAACTTGAGTTGGGGATTATTTAAAATGATAAAATAAAGTTAAAAAGTTTTGTTTTTTCCCCCTTCACCTTTACCAATAGATATTAATCTTCCACTTAGCCATTTTTCATTCAAAATATCATAATTTTAGTTTACTATATACTCTATAGAATATGTTTTGTAGGGTTTAAGCATTAAAGGATTTAAATGACCTTTGTAAATTGGTTTTACAACCTTTATCCATATTATTCACACATATTATAATACATATAATTTCATAGAGGTAGAGACATAATCATATTTACAATAAATCTACATTATCTTTTCCATGACTGGGTAGGATAAAGCGATCTGCAGGTTTGGGGTTTCAACTAGATTTTTTCTTCATTATCTATTCTCTCCCAAGGTGTCCAAAGTTACATAATATTATTTTATGAAATATCCACTCATTCAAACTATACATTCAATGACCTTGTGACAATAACAATTAGATAGCTCTCTAACTCCACCTTCAAGATGACTATGAATCCCTAAAATAGGGTATGGGTAGAGTGTAACATTTGAGAATCCAAAGTGATAATTGAGTCCTTAATCTCATAAATATTTGATTCCATAACCATACAAATACATTTTTCAAGACCTTGGGATAATCAATACTAAATAGTCAACCTTATTTGGTATCTCTACTCCCTTTCACCATGCAATATATAGATTTCTCAAAACTTGAGTTGGCCACACTTTAAGACTTTGTTACATTCATTATGGGCCACTTTAACTTTATTATCACATTCCATATTATACATTGGATTTATTGACTCTCTATGAGCTTCACCATGAGATCAATCCTTTCAAATATATACCCCAATTCTCTTATTATGTCTACCACTTCCCTTTCTATATCCATCTTCTCTCACTTTCTTTATTTTCTTAGTCTATTTAGACCTTCCTCTTAACAAGTATTTTAATATTTAATCTTATAAATCTTTTGGGAATTTATTACTCTTTATTCCTCTCTTTATGATCTCTTCTTAATGCTCTTGACTCTCTTTTGGAGTCTTCCTTCTTCTCACTGCTTTCTTGGAGCTTCAATGCTCTCTTTTCCTCTCTCTTTTCTAGCCTTTCATTGACTAACTTCTTGTACTTATCAAATGAATTTTGGGATTTATCTATTCACTTTATCAATATTATTATCCTATATGTTGACCTTATTAGATTATATCTGCAACTTTCTCTTCTCCCTCAACACCTTGCAAGGTTATTCCTCATGCATATCTCATGGCATTATGCATTCTTCTTAAATCAACAAAAAAGTAGATAATTCAAAACATAATTTTATTGAAGCATACATTGTCTATATTTGATACCAAATGATGTATATATATTGGGTATAAGTCATCTCCATATCATCTTTACATGTTCTGGTCTTGAAGAATATCTCACTTTATTGAATCTTGCACTTGATCACCCTTGTCTTCTTTCTAGTTTCAATCTATTTGAGCTATACTCATTAGAATAATTGATGTTTATTATTATAAATTAAATATATAGGAACTTATATATTCTATAATATTATTTTCATATTGTTTACCATCATTCTCCACCTCATTGACTTGACAAACTTGCTTGTAGTCTCTTCACTAGTTAAGACTAGGCATAAACCTTTAGGTTTCAAACAAAAATTATTGTTTGTAGACTTAAGAGTCCAATCCTAATACCTAAATATTCTTAAAATGTAATATAATACCTATATACACCCCTTATTATATTAATTCACCCTTCATTACTTGTTTCCACACATTTTCTCTCTATGTTTACACTAGGTAGCCTCCCATAGCCTTTTAAATGTCAAATATTTTTTGGGGATTAAAGGACTTCACTTTTGGTTATAGATAATATTTATTATTCCTATTAAACCTAAATTAGTTACTTAAAATATCCTAATCACATTATTTCATTCTTTTTTATACCTCAAGGTCTCAATGCCTTAACAAGGCTTGTAACCCTTTTCTCCACCTTTTCCCTTCTTTGTCCAAATATTCACTTATCTTGAAGATGTAAATCCAATTTTGGGAACTAAATATATATATTTATCTATTAATTAAGTTATAATTCTCATATCCATTGTTTTCTCCACTTACTAGCCTCAACTACCTTCTATTTACACCTCTTTAGGCCTAAATTAAGCCCTAATTGTACTCAATTGGAAATATCCATACAATTACATACTCTATCACTCCAAAACCACATAAATATATTTATTCATGCTTAAAAATTTGGTTATTTTTTAACATATAAAACTCTCAAAATATTCCAAGTCCTAATTCTAGGGTTTCTAGCTTCTATTCTAGGTTGAGAGCCTTCAAAATTATCTAACTTGAGTTGGGGATTTATTCAACAACTAAAATAAAGTTAAAAAAGTTTTATTTTTTCCACCTTCATCTTTCCAATAGATATTAAGCTTTTACTTAGCCATTTTTAATTTAAAATATCACAATTTCAGTTGACTACATACTCTATAAATTGTATTTTGTAGGGTTTAAGCATTAAATGATTTCAATAAAATTTGTAAAGAGGTTTTGAAACATTTATCAATATTATTAAAACCTATTAAAATCCATAAAATTTCATAGAGGTAGAGACATAAATATCTTTACAAAAAATCTACATTATATTTTCCTTGATTGGGCAAGATAAAACAACCTACAGGGTTGGGGTTTCAACTGGTTCTTTTATTCATTATTTATTCTCTCCTAAGGTGTCCAAGGTTACATAATATTATTTTCTAAAATATTCACTCATCTAAACTATACATTCAATGACTCTGTGATAATAACAATGAGATAACTCTCTAACTTCACTTTCAAGATGATCGTGAGTCCATAAAACAAGGTATAGGCAGTATGTAACATTTGAGAATCCAAAGTGATAATTGAGTCCATCTCACACTAGTTCATAAATTAGACCTTATTTTATTCCATAACCATACCAATACATTGTTCAAGACCTTGGGATAATCAATACTAAATAGTCAACCTTATTTGGTATCTCTACTCCCTTTCACCATGTAATATATATAGATTTCTCAAAACCTAAGTTGGACACACTTTAAGACTTTTATACAGTCATTATGAATTCATATGTTTTGGTAATCATTCAAGAAGTAATGTGAAAACAATCTCCATCTATATGATTTAAGGAAATCAATCCATGTCACCTTACCAAATTATCATCTATAGTTTAGGATTCCAACATGTAACTTTGTCAACCTATAATTAAATACAAAATTTAATATGTTATGGCCTCAAGGGCCTTAAAAAGAGAATAAAATAATCTTTATATTTACAAATATTTTTTAAAACCATAAACACATAGAATTATTTCCTTCCTTGTTCTTTGAGATATCAAAATTCTTACAAAAGTTGGTCTATTCATATAGTTTTTGTCATCTTTAGACCCTATTATCTCTTATTTGAGATCACTTATCAATCCTCTATGCCAAAATCTCTCTATACAATAACAATTTTTTCTAATTTCAATGTAGACGCTTGGTAGTTACATCAATAATTTGCTCATAACTACCTCAACATAATAAGGGTGATCTTTCACTAATTCAAAATGTCTTAGTTTAAGAATTAATGATGAAATGTATTAAAATATCTTTATTATGAATTTTATGACACCTAAAACCAACTTTACCAATCCAATCACTTCAAACACACAAATTACTCTCTTAGTCCCTATTGCACTATTTTGAATTTTCAAATTCTTGTTTTTGGAGGGAAAACTCCTTTTAGCCTTATAACACACTCTATGACTCCAAATGAGTTTATAAGACCACACATGGACCTAATGAGGTCTCAAAAACCTATTGACATCAAAATTTTACCTACTTTAACTTCCAATTTGATAAACTCAAAAATGATGTTTCATGGCTTGATGTTCTTGCATCACCTTGGTCCAAAGTCTTTATGATTTGGTCCCTTTTAATTCATGGGGTGCCATTTAATATGTTTATAAATTAGTTTAAATATTTAATATTAATTCATTTATATATTATCTTGAGCTTAACTTTCATTCTTATTGTAGGATCAATAATCTATGTTCATTTGGATGAGATTAATCGAATGGCATGAGCCGAGTCAAGACTTCAATGAAGCTTAGGATGAGCTAGATGGTGACAAGTGTCACCTTCTTAGAAAAATATTTTTGATTAACCAATGGTGGTACATCCCTTGGATCTTGATCCAATGGTCTGAATTTTCTTGTATGAGATGGATCCAGTGGACCATAACAAACATTGAAAAGTCTAACCTCAACCATAGAGTTAAAGCTCAAGCATGTTCCCAAGATCTATAGTTTGTGTGAGCCCGGTATAGTTGATAAAATGATGCATGTAATGTTTAATTTTCAAATTTTCTATGGAGATCCATTGGGGTGACAAGTTTTACCATTATGAGAGCCTAGTATAGAGATCAAATGATGCGTGGGAGCCTAGTACAAAGAACACAAAATCACTAGGTAGTTGCCACATGGCACATATAGGAAATAGGATGAACTTGGGAATGATAAGTGGAAAGATCAATAAATAGCCCCATGGATATGTTTTAAATTAATGATCACACACTCATAAATTACATTCATGTGGAATTCAAATGATGATCACGAAGACATCAATTTTAAGATAAAAAAGAGCCCCGATGATGTGTTTAAAATTGATGATTATGCACCCATCAAAGACATTCATGTAGATGTCAAATGATGGTCATGAGGATGTCAATTTTAAAATAGAAAATAGTTCTAGAGATGAGTTTAAAATTTATGATCACACACCCATAAAAGATGTTCATGCCAATGTTAAATGATGGGCATGCAAACATCAATTTCAAGAAAATTGATTGGATCCAAATTCAAAGATAATAGTCATATTTTGATTAGTGATGAGCAGAATACCATGAGGGCACCATGGAAATGCCACATCAAATCCACATGAGTGTAATGTGCCAAATCAGATACCTTGCAAACCTAGTAATGAAAAGGTAGGGATCTAAGCTCATGGTGTTTGAGTTCATAGCCACCATTAAAGCACTATTAAAACTTGCAAGAATGCCCTAGCAAGGTGAGAACCATAACCAAACCCTGTCAGCATCATGATTGAACTGAAAGGAGATGAATTATCACTTGTGTAAATATAAGTCAAGCTAGAGTCCATTAACAAATAGGTTAAAAGGATTTACAATAATGATGGGGGACCTCTCCTATATCCTTGAGTAGTTTGGAGATATGACAATGCATGTATTAGGCAACATCAAAAATCAATGAAGACCCTAAAAAAATAACATAACACTTAATTAGCCAAAGGTTTCTCAAATTTAGAATATTCCTCCTATGGCTAAATATTATCCATTTTAAAATTGGAATATTCTATTTATAAAGGCATGTGTGGTTTGTAAAACACACTACCTATAGATTAGTCCATTGGAAAAGTCTAGTATTTTTTTAAAACATTTGTGGAAAGGACAAATATCAATACAATTGTAAGTTTTTCATTGATTATGACAGACTGACGTATTTCTTGGTATCTTATTAAAAGAAAATTGTTAATTATAAAGGAGGGAGTTCTTAGAGCCAAAATTACTTTATAAACTTGGATCAAACAATACAAGCAAGGAATTCTACAAACATTGTCTATTATTTGTCCGCGTTTTTGATATCATGGATTATCTCTCATTTTCTTCTTCTTATTACCATATTTCAATGGTTCTTACGAATTCTTGGCATGCAATTTTAATTGTAGAGTTGTTAACTTGTGCCAATGCTAGGTTGACTGAAAGTCCTTAGGTTAATTTCATTTTCTTACTCTTCTTACATTTGGGCTAATGTTGTTTTCTTGTAGGGGTAAATATTTAAAGTGAACTAGGTTCTTATTTACATTATTTCCATATTCCTCAAGTTCTTCCCTGATGTGTAATAGGATTTGGGATTTTTATACTTCATGTTATACATTAGTTTAAGTGCATGTCTAGATGAAATTTAAACTTTGTCATGATGTTTGGAATGAAGATCAGTAACATTTCTTTCTACCCTACCCTTCCTTTTGCTTCTTTTTTAAATAGATCACCTTATTTTAATTTTTATTATAAATAGACATCTTAGATTAGTCCTTGATCAAAATTCACTATTCTTAGCATAGATACTCCATACTTTGCATAGATCTACTATTTGGCCATGGTGGTTCCAAAGCACCAAATATTATAAATATTGTGATCAGTCCAATTGTTTTGCCTCTATTCCATTAATAAATAACATGATTATCACAACCTCTAACTCATACACTAAAATCCTAGAATTCTAAAATGAAAAGTGTTTCTTAAACACTCTGAGCACCTGTGATACATATTTAGGCATAAATAGGTAGTGGTATTATAATAAATTTAGGTGATTCTAATTATGATTTATCCTCAGTAGTACATAATGCAATTTTACAACATTTAAATGGTTGATTATCAACAAGGCATGCATATAAATATTTTTCATGTAAAAATTTAATACTTTGATGTATAGTATAATGGGAAGCTTCCATTTCATGTATCCATGGCCTACCCAATAATAAATTATAGTGCAAATGATTTGGCATTACTTAAAACTACATAATAATATGTTGGGCCCTACCTTGATGTCCAAAGTGATAGAACCTAGAGCTTGGAAACGTACATTATCAAATTCATGTATATTATTATATGCATTTTGAAGATAATCCATATTAATACCCATTATCTATAGGAATGTAAGGTTGAAAATATTTAAACCTGGAAATTATCTATCAAAACCCTTTTAAATACCATATTTTTGATCTAAACTTATATAAAAGAAGATTTTAGTCAATAATAGAATTGGTAATAAAATAATCATTTCAAAAATATATAACATATTTAACATCCTTGAAATTATTTACAATAGATGCAAAATAATAAGGTTCTATGTCATGGGGGATAGGTGTTTAATTCAATGCTTAATATGGAATATCTTTGAAAATGGTAGCTATCTAAATTAATTCTAACATAAAAATCTGAGATGGTGTATTCCTTAACTGATGAACAATATCATAAGCATTAGATAGATTACTAGTCTTATTGGATCTGGTTGGGGACAAGGAGGTAATTCTTTAGTCCATTCCTCTTGCCTTCATCGATGGGGTACCCAACCTCATCTATTGACAAAAACTCAAACCACTAGTCTTATTGGATTTGGTTGGGGATAAAGAGGAGATTATTTAGTCCATTCCTCTTTCCTTTGTCAATGGGGTACCCAACCTCATCTGTTGATAACAATTTAGACCACATGATCTATTATAATCTTAGGGCAAATAATAGAAGTGAGATAGGAGATAATATAGTTAAGAGGTCTAGGGGCAATAAGAATGAAAGAAACCATTTGATCATTATGATATCTAGTAGTCATAGGTGGAAAATCAAACAAAGACATGTAAAAACAAGTATTATAGAATCATTCTTTATTTAGCTCATGATCGATGTTAAATTTTATCTTTTCTTTTACATTATGCATCCATCAAATTACATGAAATTGAAATATTTTACATAATATAGATTAAAAACATGTAAATGGGACTAATAAAATTTGAATCAAGAAATAATAGATAGATTCAATCATTATGATCATGATTTTTATTTATTTAAACAAAAAGAAGAAATCAGGGATTTAAAACCCTAAAAAATGTTAAAAAGATAGAATTAGAACCCCTAAGACAAATTAGGGTTTGAAATATTGAACAATAAATGGGGTCACCAATATGTTATTTTATCAAAAATGTAGATTAAGATAGTATTGATATAATTATGACAAACTAATGAGTAAATTAGAATATGTAAGTTATATAATAAATACACATGACCAGTTTGTAACTTATTATTTTTAAAAATAGGATAAAAGGATAAAGTACTAAATACATTAACTTATTTAGAACTCAAATTTGAAGGAATAAAATATATACTATGTAATTCATTGTGGGACTGTATGAGGTTACTATGAATTAGGAATAAGGTTCCATTTTACTCCAAGACAAAGTTGTATTATTAATATAAGACCAACTTTCATTGGTGTTTATAGGGTGTGCCAATGGTTGTTAAGTTTTTTTCCCTCTATTAAAATGTTTATGGGTGTACATTCACATATAGATCATGTGTATGCATGTGTATATTTTTGATTCATCATAGGATCTATTATGTACCTTATTATTCACTTAAAACCATAACTCATTAATAAGAAGGAATAAGTGTAGTAAAATGGGGAAAATGAAGTTAGGTGTAGAAGTTGTACTTGACCTCAAAACCCTATGTGTTGATCACTACCTATATACTAATGCTCTAAAGAGGGATTTAAATCCATGTACTTATCCCATGCTACGGTGGTGTTTGTACGCTATTGGTGAAATGCTATATATTGGTGCAATCTTAGTGTGATTAGGTGTTTGAACAATTATTTGTGACCTTACTAATGTAATTAGACCTAGCTCTAGGCTTCATGGGATGTATAAAACTAAAATTGGAAAGAATACATGTTTTCCTCTCAATGTACAGTTAAGTAATTGTAGTGTTTAATATATAGAAGCCTCTAGTTAAAAAATGAATAGAAAATATTCTTATATAATAATCCTTTTGGGTTTTATTTGATTTTGGATTGTGAAATGTGTGAGATGACCCATTGGGGTAAATTTTAATTTGAAAAACTAGCCATTATTTGGTAGATGATGAAACTAGTGGATTCAGACACTATTAGACAATGAGATTACAATGAAAGAGTGGGATCATCTAAGGAGCAAAGAAAACAAAATTGGAAGTATGCATTAGTCAAGGGATAGTCTTAGGCTACTTGGAATGAGGAATAGTAAGAATTAGTATCAGATTTGCTTTAAAATAGAAGGTCATCCACATATATGTAGAATAAAATCAGTTTAAAACCATGAAATTAAGCATAGATTATGTGTGCATACAGGATGGCCACAAGTGCATTATTTTAGCATCAAATGTTAATTTTAGTGACTATATATAAACATGTTACACTTAATCAATTTGATTGATAATTTATAAATATTATGTAAAACTTAAATAAAAGGATTGATATAATACTTGTATGTTTCACTGATGTGGATATCCTTGAGGATTTCATGCATGTACAATGTAATGCAATCAATTAGATGTTTCATAATAATGAAATAGTATATCACAAAAAATCATTTTAAGACCATGGAATTGAGTATAGGTTATGTGTGCATAGAGGATGGTCACAAGTGCATTATTTTAGCATCAAATGTTTATTTTAGTGACTACACATACACATGTTACACTTAATCAGTTTGATTGATAATTTATAAATATTATGTAAAACTTAAATAAAAGGGTGATTGATATAATACTTGTATGTTTCACTAATGTGGATATCCTTGAGTAATTCATTCATGTATAATGTAATGAAATTAATTAAATGTTTTACAATAATGAAATAATATATCATATAATTAAGAGTAAAATAATTAGATCCACAATAATAATTGACAAAAGATCATAATAATTGATACTTATGTCTGAGCTAATTTGAGGGGGAAACCTCCACAATAATGAAATAAGAGCATACTTTTCAATATGATGATAAAAGAATAAATAATACCTCTTATATATACTCTATATAGCCATGGTTATTCCATAGGCCGACCATACTAAGACCATATAGAAATACAATAAGATAATATGAAAAGTATGTAAGCCACACATATCCTTAGACATGCTATAGGTTAAGGGCATACCATTGAATCAACATTGGATGTTATTGTAGGAAAGTTCCATCCTCCCATGTTACATCTTCATGATTCAAAATATTCCACTTGATCAAATACTCCTTAAAATTTTGTTTTTATAGCCTTTTTGTGCATATGTGAATATATCCCTAGGTTACATAGTGACTCTACTTCTTCATCTAATTTAGGTAAATTAGTCTAGATAGATAGTCTCTATACAATTACCTTATTCACGAAAGATAAAATAAATACATGATGTATGTGAGTGGATTGGGGTAGCTCTAATTTATATTTAAATCTATGAATTTTATATAAGATTTGATAAGGGCCATAATATTTAGGATTAATTTTGTTATAATTTTTTTGTTGCTTCAAATAAATATAATTATATAGATGAAAGTGCACAAAGACCCAATCACCAATATAAAAATTCATCTCACTATGTTGTTGATTAACTTGTTGCTTCATTATATTTTTTGTGATTACTAAATTCTCCCTTAAAATAATGAGTTCCTTCTATTAATACTAAACATGTTCCTTAACAAATTGAACCTTGGGTTACACCTTCAAATATGAAGTTATGGATGGGGGATTATAGTCATAAAGTTACACAAAGGGAGACATTTTAAAATAGTATGGAAGGAAGTGTTTTAACACCATTCTATTAGTAATATTCAATAGATACAGTGTTCCTATTTATTTGATGCAAAAAATGGAGATAACCTTCTAGGAATTTGTTTAAAATATCTATTTTCCCATTATATTGAGGATGATAAGATGAGTTATGAGCAACTGAGTACCCAAACATGTAGATAACTTAGTCAAAAATTTACTAGTGAAAATAGGCTCATGATCACTTATAATGATTTTAGGAGTACCATGTAGCTTTTCAATTATATTGAGAAAAGTAACAACTAATATACTGACTACAAATGGTTGTGATAAGGAAAAAAGAGATTATTTTTAGAACTTATCCTCAACAACCATGATGACATTTTACCTTCAGACATTGGCAACCTTGTAATGAAATCCATTGAAACCTCCTCTCACCTCTAGCTAGGGATATACAATAGTTGTATAAGACATAGTGTATTAATTGTTTTTCCTTTACTTTGTTGACAAACTATGCATTCTACCACATATTTTTGTATATCCCCTTGAGATTTTTCCAAAATAAATCTTACTTGATTCAATGATATGTCTTCAAAAAGTCTGAGTTCCCCCTAATTGGAGATGCATAAAGCTCCTGAATGATCTTGTTATTGAGGAAATAATCCTTACATAGGTATAATCTATCTTTATACCATAATGTCTTCCATTTACACTCACAATTTTTAGAAATAATAAAACCATGTTATAAATTTTGGATCAAGACTTATGTATCCCAATCATTCTCCCATTCTGATCTTGATTTTTCTAACCAATATACTTTCCAAATGGTCATTGCACATAAAAATGACTTAATTGATTCATCCCTCATGAAAAGTGAATATAATACTACATTCTCTTTTCCTTTATTATAGAAAATTTTAAATTCATATCCCAGAATTTTAGTCACCTTTTTTTGTTGTTATTATAATAAAAATCACTATTCAAAATAATATTTTAAACTATCATGATTTATCTTTACCTAAAAGTTTTTACCCATTAGATAAGGTATCTATTGCTTTACTACATGAAAAATATCCATTTTCTCTTTATCATAGATTATCTTGAGCTTATTTTCTTACCTTGGGTTGATGACTCTCAAATAAAATAGGTCTTAATTATTACATGAGCACTACCCTATTACATATCTTGGTGCATCAAATTCAATGACAAATATTTAAAAAAAATCATGAATCACCAAAATTAGAGTGGTGCACATAGCCTCTTTCAACTTCTAAAATTCCTTGTTAGATGCTTCAGTCCAATGGAAGAAATCTTTATTCAAAAATGTTGTGAGTGAAACTGCTATGCTACAATATTGTTTTACAAATAAATGATAATAACATGTTATCCCTAAAAATACATGAATGTTCTTGAGGGTAGTTATCACTTTCTACTCCATCATAACTTTGATAATCTTAGGGTTGAATTTGAATCCTTCATGTGAAACCATATGACCCAACTACTCCACCTTATGGACATTAAAATCACATTTATAAGGTCTTGCATAAATTCGATGTTGTTCTATTACTAACAATAACTATTTCAAATGCTTAAAATTTTCTTCCCAAGATTTGTTGTAGATTAGGATGTCATAAAAAAACATCAACATAAAATTCCTTAAAAAAGGCATATGAAAAGTATTAATTAAACTCATAAATGTAGATGGTGCATTTGTGAGACCAAAAGGCATGACCATAAACTCATAATAGACTTCATGAGTTTGGAAATATATTTTAGGGATATCCTCATCTTTGATTTGAATTTTATGATACTAAGAACAAAGATCTAGTTTGGTAAAATAAATAACAATATTAATTCATCTAGAATATCATCAATTACTACAATAGGGAACTTATTTTTGATGGTGTATTTGTTGAGTTATCTATAGTTTGGTCACATCATCCAAGTTTCATCCTTTTTTAGTAGCATGACCATTAGGGATGAATGTTCACTTTGGCTATGTCAGATAATACCTACCTCTATCATCTCTTGTACCATATTTTAAATTTTACTTTTCTAGGCATATGGATACTTTTATGGTCTACAGTTTAGTGGTGTACTACATAGAATTAGTCTTATCGTATGATCATGTTCTTTGCTTGGTATTTTGAATTTTCACCAATAACTATTGAGTGGTCATCAAAAATCATTTATAAATCATGATGTGTACATAAATTTATTGGCTAAACTTCTATAAAAAATAATCATGCTACAAATCCTTCAACCCCCTTTTTAAAAACCTTTGCCATCTGATAGGAACTAATCAATTGAGGAGACTTTAATTGTAGTCCGCATAGTTGAAATGTCCTACCTTCAAAATGAAAGTGCGTTAATAGTTATTGGAAATTAATCTCTATTGTGCCCAAATTTGTGAGCCATTATACACCTAAAACAAGTTTAGATACACCTATGTGAATAAAAAACATAGGATAATTAAGTAGGTAATATCCCATGGTAATATTAATACTATGGAATTTTCTAAAACAATTGATTATGCCAACATCTGCAATAATCACTTGAAATTCTAGAGCTGTAAAATATAATAGCTTAAATGAGTAGCCAACTTACTATTGATGTAATTATGTGTACTTATTGCGTCAATAAACACTATCACCTTTTGTTATTGATGAAGCCCAACACCTTAAGGGTTTGAGGGGTACTTATATTTAAAATGGCATGATAAGAGATAGTAAGGGGAGAATCTTTAGATTCCTCCTCTAGCTCTTCCATACCATCATCTGAGGCCTAATCATATTTTTCATTGTCATTAGATCCTTTAATGTAAAAAACTTATTTTTGGCACATTTATGTCATTATTCCACTTTATATCACAATCAAAACATAACTCTTTGGCACACTTATCTTCAATTTATTGAGTGGTCAATCTTGTAGGTTGCATAAATGACAGTGTTATGAAATTGCATTCATGCCCATGAGTGAAAGTCCTTCATTTGACCAAATATTTTCCCTCTACCTAGTGCGTGAATGGTATGGCTTTAGAAGCATACACTGGATTAAATATGTGAACCTCAAGTTGCATGATATCCTTGATCCCCCTCAATAATATGTCAATCATGTTGTTTTGATTGATGTCATCTATGCGTAAGGATAGATTATAGAATTGTTAAATATAATCCTTATTATTACCTATTTGTCAAAACTTTGATAACTAACTAAAGTAATTGTAGTGATATTACTTATGTAACTACTCATTAAATCGAACAGGTAATAAGAGAGCCATTTTTTAATTTTGAGCACCAAACCACTTATACCTAATGAAATGCTTGGGTTCCAGATAGAGATGTTGTGATCACCTTTTATGCACATGGGGTCTGATGTATATCAAATAAATTTTCTATTTTATTATTCCAAGTGAGTTAATCCTTACTCTAAAACTTACACACTTCCACTTTTGGTAGCATGTGCTTCGAATTAGTATTAGATTTTTAATTATTCATATTGGGAGAAATCAATCAAAGTGGTGAAGGATTATTTTGTGGAAGTTGATTGATAATAGTGGTCAACTAAGCACTCATAATTTACAATTGATTCTTCATATAATCTATTTCCACTTTTATATCATCAAGATCATCCTTCCTCATCATACGTTGTATATATGACCAAATTTGTTGAACCACCTCATAAATTAACAAAATTAAAGTTCCAAACTCCATGCCATCATTATGAGGAGTTTTAAAAGTGTTTTGACCTTTCCTACATCTACGATTGTTAGGACCAACCATGAAAAAACCCTAATATGGAATGTTTTATCCCAAAAAAAGTGTACTAGTATATTATATTGTTATGATTATCTCACTGAGATGAATCTATTGTCTTCTAATTTTCACAAAAATGTGAAAACAATTCTAGACATTTTTATTTTTAAAAAAGACTTCAAAAAATATTTTATTGGTGAAAAAGTTAAATTCTTCCAAGATCACAAGTTATGTTTTTTGATCCTTCAACTCTACTAATTACCACATCGCTAGATCTAAAAAATAATGCCACTAAAATTAGCCCAAATCGATGATATAATATTACTTGTAATGGAATTAATTCGATTTTTCATAATAATAGAATAATACATTATAGAATTAAGATCATAATAATAAGATCCACAAAATTAATTGACAAAAGAGCATAATACTTGATAATTATGACTGATTCGATTTGAGGGGGCAACCTCAATAATGTAATATGAGAAGAATTCATGATATGATGATACAATACTAAGCACTACCTCATATATACTCTACTTAGCCATGGTTATTTCATAGAACAACCATACCTATAACATATATAAATATAATAAGATAATATGAAAGGTATGTAAGCCACAAATCAACCACACATTTATCTAGATACACTATAGGTTGAAGGTGTAACTTACAATATTATCATAGTAATCTTACTATGTTTTGAGATCATTTTCATTTTTCCAATCTAAATTTCCATATCTAGTGTTCCCTCTAGCCAGATGAATCCATGCACATGTGGGGAACCTATATGTTTTCATTCATAATTATACAAAAATATCTCACTTTCATTCCTTTTCATAATACCTCATTTAAAAATATTTTATTTCAAAAGTACATGTAGTATGTTACTATATGAGGGTAGTTTATAATAATTTTTTCATCACCATTTGCTTGCCATAGAACTATTGGTGGTGTTCCTATCATTTAGGTTAGGCAACACATATCAATTTCATTCAAAATGAAGAGTTTTTTTGGTGTTCTAATTTATCAGACCAACACATATCAATTTGTTGGTGTTCTAGTTTTTACATCTTGATTGGAACTTTGTATTTTGTAATTTAATTTTAATTATTAATTTTTAATTTCTAATTTTAATTACTAATTTTTAATTTTACAATAATTATTAATTTAATCATTTAATTTTAGTTTAGCTTTATTTCCATTTTCTTAAAAATTCTTTCCCTAATATTTATTTAGTATTGTTATATTATTTTTCCTTTGGTATCTTATTCAAAATTTAAATTTCTATTATTCATAATTTTATAATTTTTTTCCTTATGGTATTTTATTCATAATTTTATTATACTTAATTAAAACATTGTAATGAATTATTCGTCTCATCCTGACAATGAATAAATAAATAGACGTAAGTTTCAATCATTAATCATTATATTCTCATTTTTATTCTGATGTTGGTCCACAAAATGTGACCCAAAACATTGATTAAAAATAATTCACACAATTACATATAGAAGCACTCACTACACTATACATAGATTGTGGAAATATTATTGCTCTTATTATTATAATATGCCAATATACTCAGTATGACACTTACCCAATATGATCCTCTACCCATTAATTTTAAACCATATTGCAATAAGTGATATGTAAGGTGAGATTGTGTCACATTATCCACTATTCACACATGAAAATTATTATTTTTTCATTAATAAACACTACAAAATAATTTTATGCATGGTGTCACATTAACATGTTTATTATGAAATATATAAATTAGGAGTGTTTTACAAAATAGTGATCTTGATATTCATTTTTTTATAACTAATTACATATCACATCAAGTAATAATGTTAGGAATTCCATATCTATTAATCCTTATATCACATACTCATTCATAGGCGATGCAATAATTCTAGGATAATCGATAAGTGTGTCAAGATTCACATAAGATTATTTACCCATACCAAAATTATTTTGATCTCTTTTGGTGTATTATATGGTTTTGAAGCCATGGATGTAGTGTGATTTATGATATTTATTTAATCTAATTCCATATTTGGACCCATAAATACATGATCATTTGCATTTGAATCAAAATCGATTTGGATGAAATTGAGATAATCAAAAAAGTTTGTAGTGGTGTTTGTTGGTAGTTCAGTGAGAATTTTTTCATCCATCCATACATATTTATTGAATATATCATGCCATATTATATATTTAAGTGATTTATAACGTCAATTTATATTCATTAAAAGTTGTATTTTATCCCACATTGATCCCATATTTGAATAATTATAACTTGTAATTATTTAATACAATGACGCAACACCTTAGTGGTTTTTTTCACTTCTTATGGAAAGATAATTGTATACATTTTATATTTTTTTAATCCTCATGTTATATATATGACACGAAGAATTGGGTTTAAATAGGATATTAACATTTATTTGATGTGTTGAAAATGGCTAACTCTAGTAGTTATGGTCCTAAATCCTTGTTATTTGTTATTGTAGATTAATGTTCATGTTTTTCTTGTTGGCATCTATGAAAAATTTGGCATTCAATTGCTAAATTAAACTTTATTTTAAGATACCATTCTTGATAGACATAACACATAGTTAGGGAAGCAAGGTTATATAGCTTGTATTGAAATAGGGACTATATCTAAGTCTTGAATTCTCTATCAATATTTATATTTCTATTATTAACAACAATTTAAATTTTGATTACAATATCAAATGAAATTTTGTTTCTTATTCTATTCCACTTCAACTGCTATATTTTATTTTATTTTTATTAGCTACTATTGAATTTGTCTTTATATTATAAGATGTGATGTTATTTATTATCATGCTTCATCATCAACCATATTATTTCTATTAATTTTATAAAAAATGGTAGGACATGATGTGGTTTCTTATTTTGTTTCACCAACATTCTTTCCCTATTCCTTTATAACTCTTGAAATTGATTTTGCCTTTTTGGATGGGATGTGGTTTCTTGTGATTTAGTGGCAATGATATTGTTTCCATTACTTCCTATAATCCCTTATGATTGATACCTTTGTAACTATTTAATTTTGATTTTGAGATTAAACCATAATATCTAATTGTGCTTGGTGATGCCTTGGGATGACTTCATAATTATGTTCACAATCTTGTTATCTTTCAATTTTATTCAAATGGTGTATTGCTTGTTACAACATTTTTATTAATTTAACTTCAACTTTTTCATTTTGTGACATTAGAGTGTATTTTTTTCTCACTTTATCTATATGTTGCTTTCTTTCAATTTTAATTTATGTGATTGGTATTTATACTCTTTGTTAAACACATATTTTAGATTTACATATTCTCTCCTCCATTTTTTGTGTTTATGTCACATGTTCTCATATCTGGATTTGATATTGTTAAAATTTTAATTATAAACCCATAGCCATTGAATTAAATTACATAGATTTTTTTTTAAAAATAGATCAAGGATTACTAAAAATAAGGTAAGAAAATCAAGATAAACTAAACACTAATAATAAGATTATTTAAGCTTTGTATAAAATATACAAGAATAAGTAGTATCTAAACAAAATAATTAATAATTCTAATATAACACTACATGTTATATGATTTATTTTAGCCAATTATTATAATAACTTCCATTAATGACTAAACCAGAAACAATTTCAATTTTATCTCTAAACTTTACAAATTTATCTTTACTCAAAGGTTTGTTCATAATATTAGCAGGTTGCTATGTGATAGGATGATAATAAATACACGTCTTAATTATTAACCACTTTTTAAATGTATTAATGATGAAATTCAATGTGTTTTGTTTAAGCATGAAAAAATAATTTATTCAACAACTTTATAACAATCTGGTTGCTGTAGAAGATAGGTGTGGGTGCAAATGAATAAGGTTGAATATCCTCTAATGTTGATTGAATCCAAATTAATTCACGACATGAACTAATAAATGGTTTATACTCAAATTCAATACAAGACAAGGAAACTATATTCAAAATCTTACTCTACCATGAAAATACTACTAAACCCATAGTGAAAACATAACTTGTTGTAGACTCTCTTGAATCAACAGTCCTACGCAATTTAAATCAGTATACCCTATTATCTCAAAATTAATAGATTTATAATATAAAATGCCAAATTTAAGAGTTCATTTAACATATTTAAGAACTATTTTTTTAACTTGATAATGTTCTTCATGTGGTTTATACATGAATCAAGAAAGATAATTTACTAAAAAACACAAATTTAATCTAGTAGTAAGATAAATCAAACTACCTACTAATTACCAAATTTTTTAATTGACCAACATTAAATCAGTTAGTTAAGATTTTTATCCCAACTTCTATAGGTATAGCTATTGGATTAAAATATTGCATTGTAAATTTTTCTAATAAAGATTTGGAATATTTCATTTGAGATATAAAAATAGTATAACCATTTTGCTAAATTTATAAACCTAAAAAATATTGAAGCATGACTGGATCTATCATTTAAAACACAAAAACAATGTTGGATTTCACTTGTTGAATCAAGAGAACACTACTTCTAGTGATGAAAATATCACCAACACAAACAACAAGAAATACTATGTCATCACCAACCAATTTAACATAGAGAATATCATTAGAATCACTTATTTTAAAACTAGACCCTCTAAGACATTTATCAATTTTAAAATACCAGTCTCGAGGAGACTACTTAAGTTTATACAAGGACCTCACTACCCCACAAACCTTATGCTCTTTTATAGAAATATGTAATCCTTGTGCCTGAACCATATATATTTCTTCCTTTAAGTCTCTATTTAGGAAAGCACTTTTCAGATCCATTTGATATACCTACTAACCAAATAGAGAAATAATAGCAATAACCATACAAAATGTTACCATATTCAGTGTATGAGAAAAATTTTCTACACAATATACTCCTTCTTCATGTACATATCCATAAACAATAATAGGAGCTTTGTATTTATCTAAAGAACAATCTAACTTACATTTTAATTTGTAAACCCACTTACGTATAATGGATTTCTTACCTTGGGGTAGATTTGAAAAAACCATGTTTCATTTTTCATTATATAATTATACTCCACCTTCATGGTAGATTCTCATTCATGCTTTCCTTGAGCCTCTACAAAAGTATTTGGTTCAAATATTTGTGAAATAACTGAATTGAGATAAAAAAATTCCTACTCATGACTTTGCATTATTTGTTTTCTAGATCTAGTGGATGTTCCTTCCATTGTGAGTGGAATCTCATCCTCCTTTACATATTTTAGTGTGTAATAATACCAATTTGGTATTTTTTATTGAATTTTTTAATCTATTTGTGAATCATTATTTGTATCACTAGATCCTTCCATGGATTTTAACCTCTCAAGTTTATCTCTTTTTGAGACTTGTTCCACTTTAGTACTTGAAATTGATTTATAGTCATGAGTAGATATATATAGATTACTAATATCAATGGGTTTACCATTAAATGAGAAACTTTTCTCTTATATTGTGACATCTCTATTTATAAAAACTTTATTTGTAGAGATATCTAGTAATCTATAATATTTTTATTGTTCATTGTAGCCAAAAAACATGTACCTTTTATTTTTTTTGCAAATAAAACACTCTATTTTCCCTTAGGAATTATTGCAAAAATATTACAAAAAAAAAATGCATAAATGACTTACATAAGGCATTTTTACTGACCATGTTTATTTAGGAGTGATGTTTTGTAAAGCTTTATATGGAATTGTATTGAGAATAGACACTGCAATATTAACAACTTATATCTAGTTTTAAAAAGTTATGTTCTCATTTTGTACCATACAAGTGCCATTTACATAATAGTCTTATTCCTCCATTCCACTCCTCCATTTCACTATGGAGTGTAAGAAGTAATATACTATCGATAATGTATACCTTCTTGTGTGCCGTATGCTTTTGAACTATTTTGAGATGAAATCACCTCCATTATGAGTTCTAAGGGATTTAACTTTTCTACTAAATTATTTTTCAAAGAATGTTTTCCATGTAAAAAAATTGTAAAAATATTATGATTTTTTATTTAATAAATACACCCACATTTTCCTATAAAAATAATCAACAATAAATAAGAAATAAAGTTCTCTAGATATTGTATAAGTTTTCATTGGACCATGTAAATCCACATGTATAGAGTCCAATACACCTTATACCCTCCATGATTTATTTGTAGGAAATGGATGTATATTTTATTTACGTAACTAACATCTTGTGCAAACATTATAATGCTATTGAATGGATGGAAATCCAATCACCATGTTAGCCTTTCTTAACAAACTCAAATATTGGTAACAAAAGTGACGTTATATTTCATGCCAAAGACTAAGAGTATGTTCAACTGATGTTAGTGCATATCATTTTGTTATCTTAGGATATATAAGCTTGTATAAACCTCTTTCCCTAATTCTCATAGTAGTTACCTTATCATTTAGTGTAGTTACTATACATTTATTTCTTTCAAACTTTATAACAAGACTTATTTTTTGTTATCTTACTTATAAAGATGTTATTGTTCACATCATGTAGATATGTAACATCAATTAGTATATATATGAAAACATCATCAATATATTTTGACCATTCTCACACCTTTTAACAAAATGTTTCCACCCATCATCCAAGGAAATAGATTATTTACCACTATTAGCCTCAATGAAATTTACATACCAATCTTTGTGACACATATAGTGTCATGAAGCACCTCAGTCAAAGTACCAAATGTGTGACTCGCTAGATTGGCCCTGTGATGATACAAAGGCAAAGTCATTGGATGCTTCCTTTTTAGCTTCTTTAGTAATATGAACATACCTAGACTTATTTTTTTACATTATCCATATCTTGTTGTTAGTTATGATAATCTTTCTTGAAATGATTAGGTTCCTTACAATAAAGGCATTTCCATTTAGACTACTTTGAAATATTTACATTACTTTTGGAGGTTTATTTTTAAAAAATACTTGCATTACACTATTTTATATTTCCATTTGATAGTGTTTGAATTTAAATTATATCTCAACTAATGTACAAATAATTGATTAATATTTTCTCTTTTATTTCTTCATGAGAAGTGTCGACAAATTCTGAGAATCTCGTGTTTGCATTTCAAATATCATATGAAGAGACTCAAAAAATGACTCATATGATGATGGTAAATTTTGCAGTATAAAATAAATCATTTTTATCATCTACAAGGTTTTTAAATACTTTCAATTGATCACATATATCCTTCAACTATAACAAAATTTCATAAATACATATTTTTTAAATACAATACCCTTTTGGATTCTAAATATTGGTATTTAGTTGTTTAAAAATTATGAAGCTATAGTTGAATTTGTAACTTTTTAGCTAATAAAATAGAATATTTATAACATATCAGTCTTGTACATTTGACAAATATCAATCAATGATATACCCTTCAGTTCTAGACCTCCCTATTGCTGAAAAGCTCATATTTGCCATCTCACTATGCCTAATTAATTATATATTAGTTTGATCCATATAATTTTTATGATCTAGGTCTTCTATGCTACACAAAAAAATTATCACTTGATAAACATCCTTCATTATCAATTTTAGACCCATACCTATTTTCTATCCCATTGGTCACTACTGGCCACAAAGGGACACTACCATCGATGATAATATCTAGATCATTATCTAGTGTTTAGTTTCTGAAATTCATCTAAATTATAATTATATTAAAACCTATGGGTCAATCTATTTGTCTCATTTAACCCTAATATGATATATTTTCAAAAGGTGTGGTATAAATACAATTTTAAGCCTTCTTATTCTTCATCTAACAAATACCAAGAAAATACCTACTAAAGATAAATAAATCAACTAAAAAACCAAGATATTATACCATGTTCATCCTTATTTTCATATAAAGCATAAGATAAATCATGTTATAGTTTTGAATCATTCAAAAAATAACCCATGAGTGATATTTGTCAAGTTATAAGATAGATCATTACAAGCATCATCATATAATATATTTTACCCTTGTGCACACACTTTCTCACAAATAGTGGAGAACTACATAAGTATGAGTCCATGTTTGGAGTATTGGTTTTTTAGGTAGTGCCCATTGACATAGGTGTCTTTGGGGTCAACTTGACACTGTGAGATCGCTTACCCATTTTTATAAAATTCATTCCAAGGGTAAAATAAGGTGGAGAGCTAGGGTTTGATCATTAAATAAAGAGAGACAACCTACATACTAGATATGAATAAATCATTATAAAAGCAATAAAAAATCTATAATAATGATGTTAGTCACATCTAGATCTAGCCATTATTCCATACTAGACACCTACACCACTTTTAGACACTAGCATCAATGATAGTGTCGAGATCCAATGGTAGCATATATGGATACACAAGTTCACCTTATAAAATATGATGACTAATCTAGAAGAATGATCTTACATACTTTACACCTATTTCTAGTCCATATCTACGTGCACATAGTAAACCCAACTAAGTATCATTTCTATTTGGTATTGTAATCAATCAAACATATTTAAAATCAAGTACTTTATATATTTAACATATCTCAGTACTATAACTTAGAATATTCATTTATCTAAGTTTTAAAATTAATTAGCCTATTATAGATTAGTTTATTAGCCTTGTACTTGAACTATTTATATGTTCTTAACCCCATAGCCCACATATTCTAAATTTTAAGGTTAAACATTTTGTGAACTTGAATGTCTCTATTTATGTAAATCCTAGTTTTCCCTGGGGTATTTAGCCTTTCAAGATTTTTTATTACTATTTTTTTCATATCTACTATACTATTTGTGTGTAACCTAGGCATAACCATAGATTAGGTGGTGTTTCTATTGAATGCTTGGAACTTTTTATTTTACCACCTAATATGGATCAAACAAATGAAGTATCAAATCTTATGCCTAATGAAAGTTCCAATAATGAAAATGAATAAAATTATAAATAGGTTATCATAGAAAATGATTATGATCAATAAAAAAAATGAATTTAATGCAAAAAATGAACATGAAAAATAGATTAAGAGAAAATGCAAGCTATTATTATGTTTTGAGAGCATATTCATCAAATTATTAAGGATATTGATGAAATCCTCAAGACCATAATGAAAAATAAAATAATAAAAAACATAGATGAACAACCAGGTGCATCTATTGATCATGTTATTATAGTTATGGGAAATACCCATATTCATATTTCTCTCCCATTGAGAACATCATCACTTAAGACATTTAGTGGGGGCATGGGTTATATGTTTATACCATTGTTCCCTAAAATAAATCCTAATATTGCTACATATTTCATGGTAACCTTTAAAAATTCAACCCAATTATCAGTTTCAATGCCTATATCAACTCAAACCATGCTTTCATCCCCTTTGGTGACTTCTTAAACTTCAAAAATTAGTGATCAAAATGTGTAATATCTTGTAAAAATTACAAAAAATTTACAAGCTAAGGTTACCAACATTAAGAAAAATTCTATGCAATCACCTTATGTTATTGATTCACAAGATATGTTACATAATCCTCTTACACCTAAAATATATTTTCACCATTTTCCAACTGGTTTGGTTGCACCCAAGTTCACATTTTATGATTTCAAGGGTGATTGTGAATAACTTATCTGATCATTTTATGTGACATGCCTTGATTATGAATCAAATGATAAAATTTTGACTAAATTATTTCTAAGGAGCTTCAAAGACTATGCTTTATAATGGTTCTATGATTTACCACTTCAATTAGTGAGAGCTTTCAAACCTCTAGCCAATCAGTTCTTAGCACATTTCTCTAACAACATAGCCAAAAATATACCATATGCTAAAATTGCAAGGATAAAATAAGGAAGCAATGAACCTTTAAATGAATATGTTTTGAGATATAAAACAATGTTGGCCAAAATGACAAATCTAATGGTAGATAAAAAATTGCAAGACATCTTCAAACACAGCTTTCTTTCCCTATTACATGAGTCCATTTTTTTCAAAAATTTAAATTTTTTTGATGACTTATGCCATATAGTTTGAAATTATGAAATTAAAATCTATTTCATTGAACAATTTTAAGTATGTATCAAACATACCAACTACATCCAACATCAAGTTTCATATCAAACTAAGCTATAAGGTGAAACCTACAAAACTTAAAAAGGAAACAACCACAATGGTTAACACAGTGTCAGATCAACCTAATCAACTCATATTATCCAATGCACCTAAGAGATAATTGACATGATTACCTAAGTCTCTAGCTTCTTTACTTCAAAATATTATGGAATGTCACCTAATATTTCCCCCTCCTCCCATAGAGGTTGATATGACTTTCACCAAGGCCTTGAGCATATGAACATATGTTATACCTTAAAGCATAAGATCCAAGACCTTATTTATGACTAAAATAGTACCTTTGTTGATCCTCTAAAGGATTCAAGTTCATAACCTAGTGATCACTAGAATAAAAATATATTTAACAATCCTTTGTAAGGTCATTCTAAAAAAGATCTAGAAGTAAAAATGGAACACAATGCACATCCTTATCTATCAAATTATTATATACATTAGATTTAATTATTGTCACTTATACATTCACAATACCTCATATGGTTCAGATACCTTCTATTACATTTTTTCATATTGAAACAATGGATGATGACTTAGATCTTCATTAATTATTTTTTTAAGTATACCTTGATCATCATCCTATACATAGAATTACAATTTATAATGGTGTTAGTGATAATGTATGTAATATGATGTTAATTAGACATCTTGTATGTACACATGATGATTTGTATCCTTCAACCAAAATAGTCAGAACATTTGATGGGACATCACAACACATCTTTATAGGTTGGTTCAACAGATATGGTTACCACTTTTTTAGATATACAATATACAAGAGTATTTAATATGTTATTAGGATGATGTTGGATACATTAACTCTATTTAATACCTTATATAATGCATGGGTGTATTAATTACATTCATACCAATAACATAGTCATAGTTTTTAGAAATCTATTTGAACAACCATTCAAACAAAAATAAGTTTATTTGAATACAAATAATTATAAAACCTAATAAAGTTAATCACCTATGAAAGGGTAAGCAATAAGCAATCCCATTTCCCTAGGCAACCCATACTTGAGAGGAATTTACACCAGAGATATATAATGGATTCTACATAATCCTCATCTACTCCTACATAACATACACATTTACCTAGAGAAACCAAACATGTTCCAATTTTTTATACTCAAAATAAACCACATAAAACTCAATTATGGGTTCCATGAACCCATAATCATTTTATTATTTCTTCATGTCCACATAGTTATATTGCACATATAAATAATACCCCAAATTCTCTACATACAAATATGAAACCTATACATGCTCCTTGGTAGTACAACCACTTTGATGCACCATATTCTGAGTTTGGAGATATCTATGAGCAACCCTTGGATGGGATCATAGGCTAACCTTTTATTTACAAAATATTCCAAATAAAAAAATATAAAATATTCCAAAAATACAAAAAATTCAAATATTAAAAAATATAAAAAATTTAAATAATTAAGAAATAAAAAATATTTAGCATTCCAATGTTTATTATCTCCTTGGAATCTATGTTGTTTGTTTTATGTTATTATATGGAATATCATATCATTACTATATACACATTTGTTTCATGAATCTTTGAGTAAAATACATGCATACCCATACACATGATATATGCACTTCTAGATGTTGGTCCTCTCCTCTACCATCATCATATAGTACATTGGGGGCATTTGCTTCTTTGATCATGATTGATGTAGGTTACATATCATTTATGATCATTCCTACATTATCATGTTTGAGCGTATACACAAATGCTTACACATGTATATATTCATGCTCATATATTTCACTTTATACTTTATATATTATGTTATATAATTTTTTTCTCTAACACATATATGCATGGAATAATATGATATGCTTATGTTGGTTGCTTATTATTCATATATTTTTCACTTCTTTGAATATATTTCATTGATTTATATTGTCTTGCTTATGAAAAATTTGAATATATTCCTTATTTGTTGGCCCTTATACCATTATATTTTAATTAGACATTTGAATATTTAATTCTATGTGGATTATATATTTAAATATATCATCCCTTTTGACCGTATGACATTTCAACATGCCCTTTGTATGAGGTCTCCTTGGACCATTATTTGTCTTTACATTGAGTGTTATTATGTGTGTGATTGATTATTTGTTGAGCTTGTACTATTACTCTCTATAAATTACCATGATCTATACCATGTGTTGGGTGAATATTTTGTCAGTCAGTTAACTGATGAGAAAAATAGGTCTTATCAACTATAACAAGGGAGATTAGTCAGCCAAATGTGTAGGTTTAATGCATCAGAGGTGGACAAATCTCTCCTCTCATCAAGGGGAGTTTTCCTATTAAATCTGAGGAGCTATATACTATAGATATAAGCAAAAAATAACACTCAAGGGTAGGATTGCACCATCCATCTCTCTTTTTTTAGAGATGATGTTCATAGACAAAAGGAGAAATCCTAGTGATGATACTGAAGGCACTTCTCTTCTTTCAGAAGTGGTCTTGCAACAGGTTGCAAGAGTTCTTTCAAGTAGTGACAAGTAGTTGGTAATGAAAAGGGTGTAGTAACCAACAAAATGAGGTGTAGCACAAAGTCTTCACCTCAACTTCCCAAAGAGTGAAATACTAAGGATAATGGGGGCATAAAGTCATCCCAAGATCTTTGACATAGAAAGAAACTAAAAACACACACTGAAGATAATTACGATAACACAAAGTCTTTCCACAATTGGTTTCAGACACCCTCCTGATTACTTCCATTAGTTCTACTTGTTAGATTAAATAAACAAGAATACTCCTAGGAAACAGACATAAGAACAATTTCCTAAAATAACACAAGCTATAAAAGCACAAAGTCTACAAGTAACTTGCTTTCTCATTCAGATAAAATAATATGAACAACAATCTGAGCTCAAAGTCTAAGTATTCACCTTTCAATTTGGGTAGAGTTTTTGCTTCTGTAATGGAAAAGTCTCTCTAGCAGAAGACAAGAGATTACAATGTATAGCAGCCAAGAAAGGCTTGGTGCTTCTTTCCATGAAATGGTCCATGCCGTAGTCAATGCTTTTTCAATTCTGTCAAGGGACCATGCTTAGAACATTGTATTGGCCTTAACTATGGCATGCTAATTCATTTCATATGTCTCTTCCCTAACAGAGGTTATCTGGTCTTTTTATTGATGTCTACATAGTTGTCTACCTTGCCTTTACTTCATGGAAGAAAAATAGGTTGCATCCTTGGTTTGGCATGCTCAGATGATTACTTGGTGAACTATTTCACCTACTAGAAATAACTCCCTTGTAGATATTTTTGATATTTTTGTATTGTTCTTCTCTTCCTTGTATCAATTTGAGCTCTTGGGCTCTCTTTTTAGCCAGTTGCTTGGTTTATTTTTCAAATTCTGTGCCATATTCAAATATTAACATATATTCTATTACATTAAATTTGACGTCGGTGGGGATGTCAATGGTAGCTGTCTATTTGAACCATATTGAACCATGAACCTTTGAACCTATGAAAGTTCATCGATTTAACAGTTCAGGTGATCTTTATCAGTTCATCACTTCCTTGGTTCAATCACTTCTTTACTCTCTGGTTAAACCATTGCTTTCTTTGAACTTGCCTTTGGAATCATCCGTTTGCTACTTCTTTCTTTACTTCAGGCTATTTTTAAACCATTAAACCTGTGAACCATTGAACTTTGAACTCTTTTGGTTCAAGGTTCAATCAGTTCATTGGTTCATTATCTACTTTGGTTGAATCATTACTTCCTTTATCTTTCTAAGTCCCTTTAAGGCCTTGAAAATCCTTCGCTTTGTGTCCTTGGAATGCCCCGAAGGGAAGCTGTCCCTTTGGGATTTGAGAAAGGTCCTTTTTGTGGGCACTGAGAGCCCCCCGCAAGGGCACATACCCTTTGGGGTCCTTCGGGTGGCCTTAGGGCTTTTCTTCCTTCGGAGGGTCTTTAGGCTTTAATTCCTTTGAATAAAATGTCCAAAGGAATTCCTTTAGACAAAATGTCCGAAAGAATTCCTTCAGACAATTTATCTAAAGAAAATCTTTTCTTGGATTCTTTCGCTTTCTTTCGGGCTTTTCTTTCAGACAAAATTTCAAGGGAATTCTTTTGGACTTTTTATTTGAAATAATTCATCTTGAATGCATTTTCCATTGGGATTTGGATCTTTCCTTTGGGCAAAATGTTTAAAGGAATTGTCTTAGTGAAATTATTTCATGGAAAATCTTTCCAAAGGAATTCTAACTTTTCTACCTTGTCCACTTTTTTGAAGAAAATCTTACCCTTTCAACCTTCTCTTTGATCATCAAACCAACCATTTTCTACCCTCCACAAGGGCACCTATCTTTAGTTCACTACCCTCTACAAGGGCACTTGGCCTTTGGGCTTTGGGGCACTCCTTTGAACTGACTGATTGAACCAACTTTTGTTCAAAGGTTCAATGGTTCAATCTCACATTTAGAGCCTCTTTTCTTCTAAGTCTTTTGATCTCTTCGAACCAAACACGTTGAACCTTCTGCTCATTGAACCTTTAAACTGTTGAAGCTGTTGAACCTTTGAACCAAAATGGTTCAAGGTTCAATGGTTCAATGGTTCAATGGTTTAAGCCTTCTTTTCATTAAGTGTTTTGAAGACTTTGAACTTTGAAGTGGTTAAACTTGTTGAACCTTTTGACAAAGCACTTATCTCTTTGAGCTGGTCGACGACATTGAACCTTTGAACCCGTTGAACTCGTTGAACCTTTTTGGTTCAAGGTTCAATGGTTCAATGGTTCAATGGTTCAATCCTTGCTTAGAAGCTTATCGATGAACATTTCTAGTTGAACCAAGGTGTTGAACCAATCTTGAAATTGCCTAAGTTTTGGAAACATACTCCTTTGAGAGAAATTTCTTGATGAGGCTGTTGAACCCGTTGAACCTGCTAGTTTCAAGCCCGCAGAGTCCATAGGTTCAAGCCTATAGAGTTCATAGTTTCAAGCCTAAAAAATCTTGAATAATGGAGAATTTGAATGCTTAGAACAATTTTTTGAGAAGGGAAGAGATAATTTTGGCCTGTTAAACCAAAATAGTTCATATGTTGTCCCAAAATGAGTGATAAATTTTAGGGAACAACAGCTGGCTCCAGTTGGGAAACTTCCTTAAGTTGAAAACTTGGAATAGCTGAGGGGAGTAGAAACCAAAATATCTAGTGCCTTTAATTATGCCATTGGGCTTATGGAGTCATTCTACCCAAAAAATAAATGTGCCAAAAAATGAAAATGAACAACACAAAACATAACTAAAGACTATACAAATATACATATGTATAGGTAAACTTATCTGATACTTCAAGAATTGAAGTGCTTCATATGCTACCCATTGTGAGGTAGAGACAAGGGTGTGCCATCTTGGTACTTTAATAGGAAGCTATTTTTGCCATTGAGCTGATGGATAGTAAATGGGCCTCTCCAAAGGGAATCAAATTTCCCATGCATCCCCTTTGGTTCTCTTCTCTTATCCCACAACATGACTTGATCTCCAATCTATAAATCATAGTCTTTTAGTTTCTAGTTGAAGAGCTTCTACACTAGACCTTGATGCGTATCAATTTGGTCCATCACCATAGCTCTCTACTCATCTAGCTCAATCAAGCACATGATCCTCTTATCAATGGAGCTTTCATATGTTTGATCCTCAACTGCCTTAGCCAATTTCAAAGTTGACAGTTCCAAGGTGATTGGTATCTCAGCATTGAGACCATAAAGAAGTTGGAAATGTGACATACTAATTGCCCTCTTGGGTGTAGTTCTATTTGCCCATAAAGTATCAACCAATTCTTTATGCCATGTTCATTGGTTGTCATCCACTAGCTTCTTGATGATGGTTACCAGGTTATTGTTGCTTGAATCAACTTGGCCATTCCCTTGTGGAAAGTAATTAGAAGAGTGTGAGAGGGTGATCCCATAGTAAAAATAGAATTGAGTAATCTCCTGGGAAGTGAAATAAGCTGCATTATCTGTGACAATCTTGGTTAGGACCCCAAACCTTGAAATGATGTTCTCCTTGAGGAAATTTCACACTACTTCTAAAGTAGCATGCTTGGTTGGAATAGCTTCCACCCACTTGGTGAAGTAATCTATGGCTATGAGGACATAATCATGTCTAGCGCTTGAAGATGGGTTTATAACACTAATGAAATTGATTCCCCATTGCTAAAATGGATCTTTTATCACCACTAGCTTGAGAGGCAGAGCAACTATCTTGGGTCTTCCAATGAACTGTTGGCATAGTTCACACCTTTTTACCCATTTGTATGCATCTTAAAATAGAGTAGGCCAATAATACTTGGCTCACAGAATCTTATGGGCAATTACAGGAGTAGAAAAATGTCCTCCACAGGCTAGATTGTGGAAGGACTTCAAAAGTTGGTTTTGCTGCTCTTTATCCATACATCGAAGGAACACTCCATCAAGGCTCCTCTTATACAGGCTATTTTCCTAGAAAACAAACTTGGTAGCTTTTAACTTGATAGTATTCCTTTATTTATGAGACAGGTGAGCAGGACACTCACCATAGTTAAGGAAATGAGTAATATTTGAATACCACTCATTCGTGGTGGAGATAAAGAGGACTATTGGCATGTCTTCAATTTATTCTTCTTCATGCCCTATTTTTTCTATTTTGTTTTTAGCAATCAATTGGCATAGGCCTTTTCCCCACACCAGCTTCATTGGTTTGATGACTAGATCAAACCCCTAGATTTTAGCAATCCAATTCCCTCTTTTGGTTCCAAAATCTTGCTGAGTTAATATGGATTTGACTATGGTGTCAAGAACCAGGGTAGTAACATGTGAATTTAGGATGTAAAAGTGGAAATGCTTCACTAGTTTTACCACTGCATAAGCATGCTTATCCATGTTTGAGTATTTCAGCTCATGAGCTTTGAGAGGATAGCTCATGAAAGAAATGGGAGATTCCACACCTTCTTGGTTCTATTGAACCAAAATTATTGAAAGTGTGTGTTTATAAGCATAACTATATATTGTGAAATCCTTATTATAATCTGGATAAACCAAAATTGGTGTATGAGAAATAGCTATCTTGATGTCCCAAAATGCCAATTTGCCTTCTTCGATCCAGCTGAAGGTAGCCTTCCCTTTCATCATGTTTACAATATGGCAAGTTTTTTCAAAAAACTCGAGGATGAACCTTCATAAAAAGCTCACTTTTCCAAAGAAAGAGTAAACTACAGTCTTACTTGTAGGTAGAGTAAGCTCTTGGATGGACTTGACTTTGTCCGAGTCAATCTTTATGCCTTCTCTAGACACAATGTGTTTGAGAAGCTTCCCTTTTGTCACTCCAAAAATAGACTTCTTGGGATTCAAAGAAATGTCATTTTGGTAGTAGCATTCCAACACTTGTTGCAAATGGTGCACATAATCAGGTTGATACTTGGAAAAGATGGTCAAGTGATTAAGGTACACTACAATGAACTTACCCATTTCATCCTTGAAAGCTAGGTCCATTACTCTTTGAAAAGTGGTGCTAGTATTTATCAGGTCAAATGGCATTCTCTGATAGGCAAAGGCACCCTAAGGCATGGTGAAGGTAGTATTGTGCTAGTTTGCTTCACCAACTTTAACTTGATTGTATCCTAAGAAGCTATCTAGCATTGATAATATCTCAGAACCGGTCACTGTCTAAAGCACTTGATTCATGATGGGAAGGGGATAGTTATCCTTTAAGGATGACTGATTCAAGTTCCTAAAATCCACACAAAGGTGAATTTTGCCATTCTTCTTCCTCAAAAGGACTATGTTTGCAATCCATGTGGAATGATGGATTGGGAAAATTATCCTGGCATTCAGCATTTTTTATATTTTAGACAGAATAGCATCTGAAATTTTTAGATTGTACTGCTTGGATTTTTACTTGTAAGGCACTGAATCACTTTTGAGAGGAATGTCATGGTGGATTTTTTCAGGCCTGAGTGACTTTAGATCATCATAGGAGTATGTTAGGACATCCATATACTAGTAGAGTAGAGCAATGAATTTGAATCTCTCCTTAGGAGTGAAACATTTCCCAATGTTCACCATTTTGGGATCTTCCTTGGTACCTAGATTTATCTGATCAAATTCTTAGGAGGAGATAGAATCTATTTGCTGCTATTTGATGAATCTATATGCTTATCAAATAGCTTCTCAAGGGAAACCAGGCCTTTTGGGATTCTATTCCCTTTATGTTACAAGAATTCTTCACCTGCATCTACACTTGACTCAGGGGCTAGTTTAGGCTTTTGAGGTTCACTGACTTCAAAATAAAGTTGTTCAAAGCTATCTTTTTGCTCTAATAAGGCAATGAATTGTTTTTCATTTTTAAACACCTACTAATGACTAGAATTATTAGGTACACTTGGTTAAAATACCAACTCAATAGTGTACTTGTCTCCTTTGAAGTCTAGGTGAGGAACTAAGAGAGTTACTAAAACAACCAAGTCATCAACTCTGTCATTGAATTCCCTGGGTATGGCAGAGATGTTAAAAGCATCAAAGCTTTCAATTTAATCCTAGACTAGATTTTGGTAATGGTGTAATCTCTCATTTTTGGTTTGATACAGGTTTCTCACCTGATAAACCACCAGTTCAACATCTCCTTTGGCATGAAGGAGTTTGATGCCTTTGTCTCGAGTAGCCTTCAATCCAATTAAAAAAGATTCATACTCAGCTATGTTGTTGGTGTTGTTGAACTGCAACTTATATGATGAAGGAAAAATATCTCCTTTTAGAGATATCAACACAATCCCAGCTCCTGAACTAGTAGAGGAGTAGTTGCCATCAAATTATAGAATCCATACTTCATCAAACACTGATTTTTCTTTAGATTCTTCTTCATTTAAAGGGAGAGATTCTTCTACACTTGCATTGTGCTCCACTAATCCTTCTGCTATTCCATCTAAACCAATTTTTAGACTATCATTTTCAAAAGTTTGATTAGCTAAAACATGAACATCCTCTGTGGTCGAGAAATAATTACCCATGCCTGAAGACTCAAATAGAATTTGAGCTTCAAGTGCTGATGTTTGAGTGACCACGTATTTTTCCTCCTTCTCAGGGAACAATCTTTGCATAACACCTTTGACTGGGATCCTTGCCTCAGATAGGTCCATGCTTAATTCACCACCAACATCCTTATAGAATTTTTGGCCAAGAAGAATGCCATATGATGCTAGGATGTCAGCAACTAGAACAGTCATCTTGATTCTCTTTTTTGGGAATGCTGCAAATGCAAATTGGGCATCCTTAATTTGTCCTAGTAGTGGTACTTATTTGTTCTACATGGAGAAACATATCCCAAATTTCTTGGTCAATATGAGACCAAGGGATTCTACCACTTTGGCAGGCATGACATTGTCTGAAGCTCCATAATCAATTATCCAATTACTCAGATTGTGACCATTTATCAACAGGGAAATATAAAAAGGCTCTATTTTTCTAGGGGCAGAAGGAGGAGTAATGAAAAGATTGTTTGGGATGGACATGTTCCTTGGGGGATCATGAGTTACCTTCTTAGCTTCTTATCTTTTAGGGATGTTTTGTTTCTTTACATATTGAACTAACTTATCCAACTGATCAGGGTTGGATTGTAGGAATTCAAATTCAGACATTTGAATTTTGGTTTTCTTTATATGGTCAATTATGTCAAATATTTTAAATGAACTAGGAATAGAGGATGGGAGTTCATCCTTTTGGTTTTTAGAAGGGGGATGATTGGTCTACGAATTTAAATTAGAAGGTGTAGGGATGTTTGATGTACTTACCTTTTTTGCAATCATTGGGTCCTTTGGCTAGAAAGGCAGAGTGGTTCCCCACTTGGAAATTAAGATTGCAGGCTAAGCTCATTCCTCTATTCTTTCTTTATTAGCTTGATAGGCTGATTAATTCTTGGACTGGGTGAATACAACATATGATCCTTCATCTACTTTCCCTTCACTTCTGGGTTCATCTTGGTAATTCAAGAAACCAATGTTGGAGTCACCATATAATTATTCTTCTCCCTCTGTGAAGAGATTACCATCATCTTCTAGGTTTAATTCAGGCTGAAAGGAGAAATCTGATTCTACCTCAAGATATCCAACTACTGAATTGGTTGGAGGTGCTTCAATGGCAAGGTTATTCCTCTGAGGGGGAGGAAGATGATTTGTTTGCCCTTGATTCTTGGAAGCATTGCCTTGGTATGACTAATTAGGGAATGTCCTCCTTAGTACATCTCTATATGAAAGAGCAGATGACATTCCTTGCACCATTTTCTTTCTAAGAGCTAGCAACTCATTTTCTAGCTTTTGCACCATTAGATCAGTGGTGAATGTAGGTGGATATTTAGAGGAAGAAGAAGATTTAACTTTGTTTAGATCTCTCCTTATCTTTATTGCCAAGATAAGGTCATCTTCTACCTTAGTAGCCAAGTCTTCAGCAACATCAAGGTCTATGTGGCCAGCACGTCTCAACAAAAAACTCACTTCAGGAAACTATGAGTTGATGAAGAAGCATTTGAGGTTTTCAGGTGTTGGCTAAGTAATTACAAAATTTTTGTTCCTTAACTTATGAAACTTGGCTATGAAATCCCTCATAGGCTCATGAGGTTCATTCTTCATCTATGTGAGTTGGGCCAACAAGGCATGTGCATATTCTATAGTCTTGAACCTAGCTTCAAATTTAGCTTTAAGAGTGTCCCAATTAATCACTGACTGAGCCTACAAATAGTAGAACCAATTTGTAGTAGCACCTTGTAGTGTTTCCACAAGTAACCTAACTACTATGTCTTTGTATTCCACACCTATCATGCCACAGGCTATGCTGAAGGCTACAATATTTTCATCAGGATGAAATTTCCCATCACCAAAAAATTTGGAAAAATTATTCCTTGAATTGAGTGGAAGCTCATGTAGAGGTGGAGTAATATTGAGTGGACCAAAAGAGTTACCCGAGGGGCCTTGAGCTGCCATGATTGGATTATGAGAAAGGGGGATAAAAAATCTGGGTGGAGTATGTGTATGCAAAGCTCTGATAATAGTAGAAAAGGAAGCTTTGCCTTGTGTTGGTGACCTGGTATGGGTAGGAGGAACACTCCTAAATCGTTGAACTTGAATTTGGGGAGGAAATAAATCAAAATTGCCCTGCTGCACCAACTCAAAAATAGGATCAACAACACCTTGGGCTCTTTGATTTCTAGTATATCATGGAGTTGCCAGAGTATATAATGAAGATGGATAAGGCTATAATGATAATGGGTAAGACATAGAATAGAGTCGTCAGAGTCTAAAATGGATAAGGGTAGGAACTAATTCAATCTGAAACTTGAGGCTTCAGACTGCACATTAGAATCCCTAACAGAGTTGCCAAAAAATTGTTAGGTGAATATTTTGTCAGTCAGCTAACTGATGAGAAAAATAGGTCATATTAACCACATCAAAGGAGATTGGTCAGCTAAATATGTATGTTTACTACATGAAAGGTGGACAAATCTCTCCTCTCATCAAGGGGAGGTTCCCTATTAAATATGAGGAGTTATATACTATAGATATAAGCAAAAAACAACACTCAGGGGTAGGATTATACCATCCATCTCTCTTTTTTTAGAGATGATGTTCACAGACAAAAAGAGAAATTTTGGTGATGATTCTAAAGGCACTTCTCTTCTTTCAAAAGTGGTCTTGTAGCAGGGTGCAAGAGTTCTTTCAGGTAGTGACAAGTAATTGGTAACGAAAAGGTCATAGTAACCAATAGAATGAGGTGTAGCACAAAGTCTTCACTTCAACTGCCCAAATAGTGAAATACTAAGGCTAATGGGGGCAAAAAGTCATCCCAAGATATTTGAAATAGAAAGAAACTAAAAAAACACAATGAAGATAATTGTGACAACACAAAGTCTTTCCACAATTGGTTTTAGGACACCTTCTTGATTACTTCCATTAGTTCTGTTTGTTAGATTAAATAAACAAGAATGCTCCCAGGAAATAGACATAAGAATAATTTCCTAAAATAGCACAAGCTATAATAGCACAAAGTTTGTAAGTAACTTGCTTTCTCATTCAGATAAAATAATATGAACAATAATCTGAGCTCAAAGTCTCAGTATTCACCTTTCAATTTGTGCAGAGTTTTTGCTTCTATAATGGAAAAGTCTCTCTAGCATAAGATAAGAGATTAAAATGTATAGTAGCCAAGAAAGGATTAGTGCTTCTTTCCATGAAATTACCCATGCCACAATCAATGCCTTCAATGCCTTTTTAATTCTATCGAGGGACCATGCTTGGAATAGTGTATTGGCCTTAATTGTGGGGTACCAATTCATTTCATATGTCTCCTCCCTAATAGGGGTTGTCTAGTCCTTTTCCTAATGTTTGCACAACTGTCCACTTTACATTTACTTCATAGAATAAAAATAGGCCACGTCCTTGGTTTGGCATGCTCAGATGATTACTTGGTGAACTATTTCACCTACTAAAAATAACTCCCTTGTTGATATTTTTAATCTTTTTGTATTATTCTTCTCTTCCCTATAACAATTTGAGCTCTTGCCCTCTCTTTTTAGCCAGCCTCAGTTTATTTTTCAAATTATAATCCATATTCAAATATTAATGATATTCTATTACATTAAATTTTATGTTAGTGGGGACATCAATGGTCATTGTCTATTTGAACCATGAAACTTTGAACTTGTGAAAGTTCATTGGTTCATTAGTTCAACGGTTCAGGCGATCTTTATCAGTTCATCACTTCCCTAGTTTAATCACTTCTTTGCTCTCTGGTCGAACCATCACTTTTTTTAAACTTGCCATTAGAATCATCCGTTTGCTACTTCTTTCTTTGCTTGAGGCTGTCTTTGAACTGTTGAACATGAGAACCATTGAGCTTTGAACTCTTTTAGTTCAAGGTTCAATCAGTTCATTGGTTCATTCTCTAATTTGGTTCAATCTTTGCTCCCTTTATCTTTCTAATTCCCTTTGAGGCCTTGAAAATCCTTTGCTTTGTGTCCTTGGAATGCCATGAAGAGAAGGTGTCCCTTCGGGCTTTGAGAAAGGTCCTTTTATGGGCACCAAGAGCCCCCCTGCAAGGGCACATACCCTTCAAGGTCCTTCGATATCCTTTGGGATTTTATTCCTTTGGAGGGTCTTTGGGCTTTAATTCTTTCAGATAAAATGTCTAAAGGAATTCCTTCAGAAAATTTATCCAAAGGAAATCTTTCCTTGGCTTCTTCCACTTTCTTTCGTGCTTTTCCCTTCGGGCTTTTCTTTCGGACATAAATTTGAAGGAATTTTTTCAGATTTTTTGTTTGAAAGAATTCATCTTGAATGCATTTTTTGTTGGGCTTTGGATCTTTCCTTCAGGCAAAATGTATGAAGGAATTCCTTTAGACATTTTGTCTGAAGGAATTATCTTAGTGAAATTCTTTCATGGAAAATCTTTCTGAAGGAATTCTAACTTTTCTTCCTTATCCACTTTTCCAAAGAAAATCTTACCCTTTTGGCCTTTTCTTTGATCTTTGAACCAACCATTTTCTACCCTCTGCAAGGTCACCTATCTTTAGTTCACTGCCCTCTACAAGGGCACTTGGCCTTTGGGCTTTGGGGCACTCCTTTGAACCGACCATTTGAGCCGACTGATTGAACTAACTTTGGTTCAATGGTTCAATGGTTCAATCTCACATTCAAAGCCTCTTTTCTTCTAAGTCTTTTGATCTATTCAAACCAAATGCATTGAACCTTCTGCTCATTGAACCTTTGAACCGTTGAACCTGTTAAACCAAAATGGTTCAAGGTTTAATGGTTTAGTGGTTCAAGCCTTCTTCTTTTTGTTAAGTGTTTTTGAGACGTTGAACCTTAAAGTGGTTGAACTTGTTGAACCTTTTGACAAAGTGCCTATCTCTTTGAGCTGGCTAATGACGTTGAACATTTGAACTCGTTGAACCCATTGAACCTTTTTGGTTCAAGGTCCAATGGTTCAACGGTTCAATGGTTCAATCCTGTCTTAGAAGTTTGTTGATGAACATTTTTAATTAAACCAAGGCATTGAACCAATCTTGAAATTACCTAAGTGCTAGAAACTTGCTCCTTTGAGAGAAATTTCTTGATGAGGTTGTTGAACCCGTTGAACCTACTAGTTTCAAGCTTGCAGAGTCCATAGATTCAAGCCTGCAGAGTTCATAGTTTCAAGCTTGAAAAAGCTTGAATAATGGAGAATTTGAATGCTAAAAACAATTTTTTGAGAAGGGAAGAGATAATTTTGGCCTGTTGAACCAAAATAGTTCATATGTTGTCCCAAAATGAGTCATAAATTTTGGGGCACAACACCATGCATCTTAGGAAATGATGTGATCGCATATTGTGAGCCTCATTGATATATCTACTTAGACATGTTATACCTATATGCTACATGATGATTCACACAAAGATTATACAAGTAGCTTATCAATTTGAGGTAAGGTATCTTACACTTTATATCTCCCTCATATCAAAATGGAGGGCATATTAGTGGGGCAATGTCATAGAAGCATGATCTCCACTCTTTTCAAAGTTTCCATATTTCATTGGGGGCATGCTGCAAAGGCATGACCTCTACACTTATACACTTTATTAGTATTTCTAAATTTTAGTGGGGACATGTCATAAAGATATGACCACACTTATACACTTATTTAATATCTCTATATTTTTATGGGGAAATGCCATAAAGACATGGTATTCACAATTTCATAATATCTAATTTGGTTTCATGATTCAAATATACACTTGGGTCAAAATCCATTACATTGCACTGATATTGCATAGATTTATAATATATTTTTTATATTTATGACACATATAATCCATATCAAACATATTAGAGGTTCATATGACATTCTATTACATAAAAAATTAATAAATATGCCAATTATACTATTCATCAGGATGCACTAATTCTACCAAAATGTATTGTTATCAAGTCTTTTATGATGCAATAGTTGGTTCATTTTATAGGTTTAAGTGATTAAATAATGCACCCCTACCAATTTTATATATTGGAGTGATTAAATCATTTAATCTAACTAGATTTATAAGATGAGTTTATTAAATCATTCACCTTCACCAGATTATATATTAACACTTGAGTTGTGCAATTGAGTTATAATGATCTCAATGGTCATGTCACAACTCATCCTTGCACTAGATTGGGTGAATCGTACCTTCAAATTTCCTTCTTCAAATATATGACATTTAGGTATGAGCCTTTTATAGATTTAATGCTTCATAAGGAAGCATCCTTACCAATTCAAATTATTAAGAGGCTACATGATTGCATCAACATAGAATTTTACTCCTTCCTTGCTCTCTTTATTTTTAAGAATTTTAATTATTTAAAATTTTATATTGTATGCACTAATTTATATTGTAACATGATATTGGTTAAAATTCATACACTAGGAAAGCACTTAAAGTGGGTTAAAAAAAAGTCAAAGTGTGTTATACACACCCATGTACACACTTATTTCCTTTAAACTAGTAATTTAATCCTTATACATTATTATATTAAAGGTGGGGAAAATGTATAAACTAAAACTTAATATTTATATCATCTCAATTTTGTACATTTGACAAATATCAATCAAGGATCTACCCTTCAGTTCTAGACTTTCCTGCTATTAAAAGGCTCACATTTACCATGTCATTATGCCTAATTTATTATATCCTAGTCTGATCCATAAAATTTTTATGACCTTAGTATCCTATATTTCACAAAAATCCTAAAACCTAAAAAACATCCTTCACTATTAGTTTTAGATCCATACCTATTTTCTAACCTTCTGGACATTACTAGCCATAGAGGGACACTATCACTAATGGTAGTGTCCAGATCTTTATCTAGTAGTTAGTTACAAAAAACATCAGAATTGTAAATGTTTTAAAATGTATGGGTGAACCTATTTGTATTATTGAATCCTAACATGAGATATTATCAAAAGGTGTGGTACAAATACAATCCTACACCACCTCATTCTTCATCTAGTAAATACTAAGAAAAGACCTAATACAACTAAATCAATCAACTCCACAACCAAGATATTCTACCCTATTCATCTCTATTTTATATCAAGCATAGGATTAGCCACATTACAAGTCTTAATAATTCAAATAATAACCCATGAATGATATTTATCAGGTTAAAATCTAGATCACTAAATGTATCATCATATAGTATATTGCACCTTTGTGCACACATTTTCCCTCATAAAGGGAAGAAATTCATAAATTAGAGGCCCTATTTAGAGTATTGTATACATAGTCATCTACCATGGATAGAGGGTTCTTTGGGGTCAAATTGACATTGTGAGTCCACTAACCCATTTTTAGCAAATTCATTTTAAGAGTGAAGAATAGTGGAGATTTAGGGTTTGATCAATCAACAAAGAATGACAGTCTATATCCTAGATCTAAATATATCAATAAAAAGGGCAAAAAAAACTATTAAAATGAAGTTGGTTAAATCTAGATCTAATTATTATATTTTACTTGACACTTACATCAATATCATACATTAGCATTAACAGTAGTATCCAAATGTGATATTAGTGTTCGCAGCTACAAAAGTATAATTTATAAAATTTGATGATTGACAAAAAATACTAATCCTACATAATTTAAACCTATTTATAGTCCATATCTACATGCATTTATTAAACCTAGATAAGTATAATTTATATTGGTATTATAATCAATTTAACATATTTCAAATCAAGTACTTTTTATATTTATCATATCTCAATATTATAATTCAAACTATTCATTTATTTGAGTTTTTAAATCAATTGGATTGCTATAGATTAGTTTATTACCCTTGGGATTTAATTATTTATATATCATTAACCTTATACCCCACATATTCTAAATTTATTAGTTAAAAAAATTTGTGGAACTAAATTTTTAGCAACAAAAAGTTTTAACAACATCAAATTCTCTCCATGATATTTATCGTAGTCACCAAGTTCATCATCTGGTCTTGTTTCTTTATAAATTACTATTTGATTATTATTAAATACTCACCTATAGTAAATTTCTTATGACTCCATAAACTAATGTTTTCCCAATTAGTTTTTGATAATCAAGCAGTAAGAGGTGTTGTAAACTAGCTATTTTTTTTAGATTTGTAGTAAAAAAATTAATTTATAATAATAAAAATAATTTTATAAAAATTTATGTTGTATACATATTTTATAATAAAACTAGACAACCTGTTAGTTTTTAACTTGAAACTCTTTACTATATAGGAGAAATTAAATTAGCCATTTTTTACTGGTGTGCCTAAAAATGACAAAAAAATAAAGCTCAAGATTTACAAATAATTTAGGATAAATTCATTTTTCACATGGTTTTGATCATCTAACCAAACAATATAATATTTTGTTAGGATTCTAATCCTTTCCATTTTTTGGAATGGAAATTAATCATCTTCCAGGAAAGTGTTTAAGACAAATAATTAAAATTTTATAAATCTTAAATTTATTAGAAATATTCAATTTTCCATGAATATTAATAAAGTTTTAAATTTTAGATTTTAACCTAGAAACTTTTATCATCCAATAAGAATCAAACTATTACATTATTACATAGGATATGGCATCTCTCTCCCTCTAACACACTTATAGGGATCAAAGACTAAATTTTGAATGTCCTTTACCCAACAATTCCTTCACCAAGATTTTTTTCACCAAAATAAAGTAATTATACCTAGTTAAGATTAATGGCATCCTTTAATGGCATTCAAACCAATAATGGATTTAGAACAATAATGATGGAATTTTTATCTCAATCTCATAGGTCAAAACATTACAACATAGTGGAATGCCTCTCTTGGATTGTTGTTGGATCAAAATAATAGATCAAATACATCTTCCTTTATTAAAAAAAGAATACCTCTCTTGAATTGGCATCTTCCTTTCTTACAAAATTCAGATTAGAAATGACTTGTTTTAACTCAAAAAATTTAACCTAGAAATGCCTTTCTTTTCCAATTCATCACGTCCTAATTTAGAATGCTTCACCATGACCTGATTTGAAATGCTTCACCACAAAAAAATACTTTAAAAAGTATACATATCTGATTGGTTCAAAATATAATTTTAATTCAAATCAAACACACTTCACCACATCCTCCTTCTTACCATGTCATCCTCTTTCTCTTGGAATGTCTTTTTTTTTCCACTAGGTCATCTTCTCGATGTTCACTTTTTTTTTACATGAATGAGTCTACTCATATTTTTTTTACCATATACTTGGTTTTCTAGAAAGACTTACTCATTTTACTCTATGCAAGGCTTGGTTTTCTCTCAGGCTTATGAATTGCATGCATTATACCATAAAAGTTTAATTATGAATCCAAAAATGTTGAATTACACTCCATCTAATGATCCATTTATATAACTCAAGGATCATTACAAACAAGGAAGGCATGTTTAGCAAGATAAACTAACCACTAACAATAATCTTATTTAATCCTTGTAGAAAATCTATGAGAAAGGTAATAACTAAACAGATTAATTAACAAGTCTAATATAACATTATGTGTTATATGATTTATTTTAGCCAATTCTAATAATGATATTTAGTATTCTAATTAATGTTGTTTATATTCCTCCTTAATTAGATAATTTGTTCTCTGATGTGCCATATTCACTACAAATTTAAAAAACTCATTTACACATTATTTCAGAAATCAAGCCATATATATTTAAAATCATTAGTAAATTCATGAAACATATACCTAACATAGATAAAATAAGTTAGGTTAAAAATCATTGAAACTTCATAATATTAAAATCTAATAAGAACTAAAAGTCCATAATAAGGTTAAAAATTGTTGATACTTAGTAATATTAAAAGCTAAGAATAACTAAAAGTCCACAACACTCTCTTAACACAACACTATCTTAACACAACACTTAACATATATAAAATATATAAAGTCACCCATAACTCTTATTAGTCTACAAGGGGAACTAATTATTATTATTATTTATTTAAATGCTAATTAAAACATGGATTGCACACCCAACACCACACAACCAAATCTCTTCTTCTGTTGTATTTTTACAAAGATTGAATAACTTGATGGCTTGAATCTAATTTTTTTTACATTATTATAAATAATGAAATCAAACTTGCTAATATTAATTCCCATAGATATTTTTATTCTAGAAAATTAGTGTTCTCATATGAAACACCACAATTATTCTTTACACTTAGAAGGTGCTTTAACTTTACTCGTGATTCTATAATTAACACTTTTATGTTGTTGCTCATTTATTTTGATGAAATAAGATACTTCATGATTTGTATATGATATATATATTTTTTAAATTTAATTAAAAAATTGACTTCACATCCAATGAAAAGGTATTTTTTAATATCTTAGCTTACCTTCTAAAGTATAAAGTTTCCAATATGCTAATTTTATAAGTATATATATTTTAAAAATATGTTATGTGGATTTCCATTGTATAATAGGAAGTGGGTGTTGTTTGCATATGTGTTAATATCAAGGAAATAAAAACTTTTAGTATGGAAAAAAATATAAGTAATTATGTAGTGTGAAAAATGCACATAGATACTATTTTTAGTTGACAGAAAATTGTTTTTATTATTTTACACCTAATAGATACAAAATAATTAAAGCTATGTATTAAATTATATTACAAAAATATGGTAATATAAACAATAATCTAAATTAAAATAGAGTAATTTATATTATAAGTACTTGATTTATAATCAATAAGACAAGATAATAATGATATACTTAGCTAACTCTATCTATTTGTAACTCATAGAAGGTGATACATGATTTGGAAATGCTTTGGATGTCTTCTCAAGTTTGAGGCCACAATACTACCAGGATATTGTTAGTAAAGTTGGACACTTACAATGACTGACACTATCAAGGTTTACCCATAGTGTCTCTATGCACAATATGGGGTCTAAAAATTCTTAGATTCCTATGCCTACACCTAAATTTTATTTATATGGATGCATAACCTTTGTTCATATGTAATAATACCTATTTTATCTCGCTTTTATCTGAAACCCTGATTATGCTTGATTGACCATAAGATACCTTAAAAGGGGTTAATAATTTGATTTAGATATCCCCAACTAATTCTTATTAAATTGTTGAGTGTTTCCTATGTTACAATACTACAAATAGAACTAAAACCACACATAGTTCTCCCACTTTGATGTGTATGTGCAAAATAATTAATAATCTATAATCTAGTCTATTCTTTGACATTTGGATCCATGCAACCTTGACATATCTATATTCATAGTTAGATTTATGGACTCCATTATTAATGATCTTTGAATATTTGAGACACGTATATGCCTTTTTGATAATGTTAAAAGAGAATGATAGATTGAGCCAATGTTTTACTAGGTGATTTTAAGATGAATAACACATTTAGGGTGATTTGTATATATAAGTGACTCTTCGTTAACTTCCCACTAAAATTGACAATTAAATATGTGTATAATAACCTCATTTTAGCTACTAAAATCTATTATTAGATACTTGTAAATGTTAGTTTTAACCTACCTTCCGTTTACATGACTTGTACATACACATATTTTTTTCCCTTCTCTCACACTTACATGATTTTCATGAACCCAACCTTCCCAATTTAATATCAGTCACTTAAAATGATTCCATAGTTATATTTAACCTATATAATATTCAAGTCATAAAATCAATCATCATACTTTCTGGATAAAACTGATAGACTTAGATAGTTTCATAATTTTGGGCTTGTCCAAGTCTATGATTTCATCCTATGCTACGCTATGGTTATTTCTCAAAATCAAATATTTATTATGTATTTTATCTTATTTTTCACATATTGGTGGCATGTAAATTCAACCAAAGAGTCCCATATAAATACATAATATGTATAGGCCTATTAAGCATCTAACAATAACATATTAAACATACTCAAACACTTTCATATTCAAGGAGACTACCTTATTATTTCTAATTCAGCCATCAGTCACAAGGATTAGGTCCTAACCAAGTCTAAATCACCTCAAATCCAAGACAAATTCATTATTTTTAAGTATCAAAAGGTAGATCACATATTTCATACATTCAAGGAGAACTATTTTACACATTCACATAATGGGAGAGCTACACATGGTTTGGCATCCATATTAAAAGTATTGGATATGTAGGCATCATTCACAAATTCATCAGGGAGTGGTTAGGGTTAGCTCAACCCACCTTATTTATCATTTTGTTGACCAAACCAAGTGTCAAAAGTGGACCTTGGGTTTCAATAAAAGATACAAGTTTCTAGGTATTATATACATAATCAACACTAGGGATCACACAAAGAGATAGAATAAAAGTAGATGCAACTTCCTATACCAAAACATATAAGTAAAACCTATAGATATGAAACCATCACATTTAGTTTCAAGAATCACTTTTAATGAATAGAGGTTGATGGTCCTATCTAGACACACCCAAAGATCTAATTCCAAATTTGAGTGCTCTGAAATCTACACATAATATTAAAATGATAAGTATCTTAACCCACTCAGTACTTTCCATAATAATTTGGGAACTTGATTATTAGTGTTACAATTAGTTTATTTGGTGATTTATGTGTTTAATAATGTTATTTAATTCATATATATCCTAAATTAGTTTTCAATTTTGGAAACATTCTAAGAATTTCCTAAAAAATAGCTAGAAGTGCCAGTTAGAGTCCAGTTCACTATAGTTCATTGAATGTTTAGTTAACTTAACTCTAAATTTAATTTAATAAAACTTATATTTTATATTTGATAGGATAAAAGTAGAGGTTTTATGAGGATCATGTAACCAACATAAGTTCAAATGATATATAATACACATCATAAATGAACAAATCAAGATATGACAGTCATCTAGACTGGACTAAAAATCAGAGAAACTTCTAATAAAAATTGTTAAAACATAACAAGTCCCAAGATAAACTTCAGCCAAAAACATAGCAAAATATAGATAAATAGGACATCATATTAAATAGTTAATTCCTCAGATTTTTATTAATCCACAAGAGTAGTAAAACCAATATTATCCTTATCCTCTTTGATCTTTTCTTTTGTTATTGTCATATGGTGCACTTACTCAAACCTTCCTTTGTGTCAGTTACATCCTTATTTTTACCTGATTTATGCTAGATAGCTAGCGTACCTTTTTTTACACTCTTATTTCCAATTCCACTCTTAATTTTTTTATTTCTCTTGGGGTGGGTTTAGGATGGGGCAGGAGTTTTTACCCCCACCTCATTTTCCTTCTATGATTTCTAGTTTTTTGCAACTAGCTTGAGAACTAACACCCCCAAAATTTCAATTACCCATATCCTTTTTTAAGTTATTATCCTTTAAATTCAAGGGATTTCAATATTCGATTTGATTCATGATGAGCCTTTCCTATTATTTCAACTAATTCTCTAAACACAATAGTTTCAAGCCATGAGTCGTAGAAGGGTCCATAAATTCTTTCCTCTCATCCTTTTCCCTATCTTTAGCCACCTTCATAGATTAGTTATATGGTGACAATTATATCTTCCTCATAGATTCCTATAATATTTTTATGTATTCATCTTAGGGTTCTAAGAGTATTTAGTTTTGTGTTTGCCCATTTTATCCTCCATTAGAAACTCAACTGAGTGATTGATTTCAGAAGGGGATTCAACTAGAGATTTCTGAGAGGAATTTGGTATTCCTTACCCATCTTCCTCTAACTTCTCTAAATCCTCCTCAAGTTTCTCTTCATTCTCTTCCTCTATTGTATATATCTCATTCCCCATCAGGGATCCCCCCTAATTTAATGAGGAGGAAAATTAGACCCTAGTGAAGGAGGTCACTAGCAGTTTTTTTTTGAAAAGAAGTCATAGTGATCTCAAGATATTTGAGTAAGAAATAAGGTAGAATTATTTTTCAACCCTTAAAATGGTTCATGAGGAGGAAGTGGTGGGAAAATATGACATGAAACTTACCTTCCAATTTGATGTACTTCATGATATGCATACATATGTTAGGGCAGTACTTTAGTAGGTCCACCCTTGGGAAGCCTTTCTTCTCAATGATGATATCCTTATCTTATTTGAAATATTTATTCATGAGCTTTTATTTTCTATATTTGTCCTTAAAATTCTTGGTACTTTTATATCTCATGTCAGTCACCTCCCTAATTAGTTATTTATAAATATTCATCACCACACCTCTCATTCAAACTTTTCAATAGTTCAAGCCCATGGAAAAATCTTTGGATACAACCTAATTATACCCAAATATTCTTATCATAAAATCTAATTGGTATCCCTTATAAATATTTCACCACACCTTCAATCTATCCTTGGCTTCTGTATATGATATAGGTTTAATTTTGTCTTTGTCTCCTCCCATGGATTTTTATATTTTCTTCCTTAAAATCAGTGGCTAGGATAAGTTGTCCAATGTCTTCACACACTTCAATAGAACATCCTATTTAATATTGTTAGTTATGTTGCCACACTTCACCATATTCACTCAATCCATCAATCTCTTGAAATGAGTAAGAAAATAATTTTATTAAGGACTAATCATCATAATTGCCCTTAGAATCAATAAGTCCCCTCTTCGGAGTTAATGATTAGACTTGAATCATTATTCAAAATGTTAATTATTTATGGTAGTAAACCATTAGCCTTTTTCCACACTAAATATTCTTGGTTGAGGACACTGATATTATCCAATCCATTAACCACCTTATTTCCCTCCCTATAAATATGGTTAATAGTGACGTCCTTACAATGCTTTAATAATACTTTTGCATCTTTGATTGATTCATTAATGGACCAAGATGGTTTCAATTTTCCTTAGAGGACATTCAAGACATTTAGAGAGTCCCCTTAAACCACCAATGTTTTAATTATCATATGCACCACCAACTGAATGCCCCAAAGAGCTTCTTTGGCTAAGCCACATGGTTGGTTTGATAACCTATTGGCCACACATAAGAAACTAAGATGACACATTCAGAATCTCTAATAACCCATCATACTCCTACCATATTAGGGTTACCTTTGGAAACCCCATCAAAGTTTAACTTCATATAGTTCTGTTATGGTTTGTACCATCTGACTTGGATTCTATCAAATTTCAATTTCAGTATTTCAAATGTGGGTTTGATGTTTCAATTAAGGAAGATAAAAGATTCATATTTCGAGGTTGCATGTTTGTCTTAAGGAATGAAATAATTCCAATTTTCTATAATGGATACACATATTCTATGGAAGGAATTTTTAAGACTAATCCTTTTATTATAAAATATGCAGTTATTCCAAGCTTTCTATTTTTCCCAAAAAAGATGAGGGATGGATAGGTAACATAAGTAGGATACAGTGGCCATTTTCTAATGTGGTTTACATTAAAAAATGAGATCCATGATAGAGCCCAAGATACACAACAATTTTGAAGGAGAACATCCTAATTTTTGGACACAAAGGCATAGTTTAGAGGGAGTTGGGTTATCATTTCCTCATTAGATTTACACAAGACACATCTCTTAGGTATTATAAAACCTCTTTTGGTTAGATTATAAATAGTGATAATTTTATCCTGAGAAATGAGCTAGCAAAAAAAATTCACATTAGGGGAGAGATGTTTTATCCATAAGACCTTATAATAAGCCATGTCATCCTCATAGATTATATCAACCATGTTGTAGACACTTAGTTTTGGCCACTTTCATGCATAGACTAGGATTCAGTTAAATTTATAGTAAATGACACAATTTAAGCCTAGAAATCACTTAAATTTCCCAAATTATCTATGTTATGGATTTAATTACCTAGAAAATTGGTGAGGCTAGCTTAGTTGGTGCATTACCCTATGTGCACAAAAAACCTAGTTTAGTTTAAACCTTAGTCAAATTATGACCTAATAATTGACACTTTTGTATTGTCAAGATATTACTTCACAAAATTTAAAATAATTAACAAAATCCAAAAGCCACTGATCAAGACTAATTACAATTTAAATGTTAATTAACTTGCCTAAGTAAAAATTCTAATTTAAATTAGTGAATTTCATTTACCAAAAAAATAATTTTTAGCCAAGTATGAAGTCAAAGGTCAAAGGAACTAATAAAGTGATTTATTATTTCCTAAATATTCTAAAATAATGATTCACACCTAAAAAATATCTAAAGTGGGTTATCATGCCTCATAAATATCTAAAATTAAGGTGTCAAGATTTCATGAGTGCTTTGACCCTACCTAGGGTTAGACTGACTCAACCTAGGTTAATTTAGACTCAACTAATGTTTTGATTTAACCTCACATCCCTAGGGTTAGAGTTAGTTCTTTTAGATATAAATATAAGTTCCCACACCACATGCCAACAATATTTTATGTGTAAGTTGTTCTATAAGAATACCTTCTTAAGCCCTTTAAGAGTAATGTTATAATGCTCAATTTATGCCAAGTTTCACACCAAGCCACAAGTGACTATTGGAGAGATTATACCACCATAAAAAAACATTTATATAAGACTCAAATCATTAAATTCTGAGCATTAACATCCTTATGCCAACACATAAACATTAAATTTGACAAAGGAGGTAAGAGATTTATATTGTTTTTATCTCTATTTTGTGATCTTTCTTATTATGTTATGCTCTCGCTAGTTCTTAGGCAAGAGTGTTTAGTCCTAGTTTATTATTAGGTTTGATTTTTATAATTTAGACTAATAATTGACTAATATACATATTATATACTCTTTAAACACATGTAGTACATAATGACACACCTTGTGGGACCACACATCCCATATGGACAATGAGAATGATATGCTAACATTAGTTTTACTAAAAAATGCATTTTATTCTTGAAGTTTACTGTAATGCCCCCATAGAAATTTACCAAAATAATGCATTAGTCATATATATATACTCAACACTTATTCTTTTATTAGATTACATCATGAGAATATAATTAGTGATTTTCAACATATTTATTTAATCATGTCAAACTTAAGTAAACATGAGTAACTATGTTTACTAATCACTAGCAACTTATGTAAGCAATCAAAATTGCATAAGGAATGTCCATCTCACCACTTGATTGGATTACCTTCATTTGGCATTGATAATGATAATTAAGCTGATGAAGTCCATCTCACTATTTAATTAGAACCACCAATGCTAGATTTGGTTAACATATATTTGTAGCCAATAGGTTCATGCAATTATTTCTACTAATAAGTACAAACATATGCTAATTTTAGAAATAATTACTATAGATACATTAAGTCTATCAAATATATGAATGAATCTCATTTATATTATTTATCTCATAAACAATATTTATGACAAGCAAGTTTATTTACCATATGGTTATAATAAATCCATTCCAAGAGTATTGTTTCACAAAGAAAATATTAAATTCAAAATTAAAATTTTCATGACATAAAGTTCACACCACTCAAAATAACCAACATTCAAAATTTTCATAAAGATTTAACAACATTCACTTCTTCATCATTTTTGGAATATAGTCTACATTCACATAGTTATAGTTCCCTATCCTTTAGGATTTCATGACTTAACTTATTATTCACTACTATAACTATAGGCATGCTACCTATTCTATAAATATAAGCTATATGCATATAGGAGGACCTAGGTTCTCTTATACATGTATTCCATATATTTATATGATCATATTCTATATATCCCATTATATATATATAATTTAATTTATAATTAACATTCTGACTTATTAACATAATTTTTTTGTTATTCTTCTTAAATCCTAAAAGGTAAAAAATTTCAAGAAAAGGATAAAAAACAAATAGGTCTTCTCAATTCCAAAACCCATGTTCTCATAATTTAACATCAAAAATAATGAATCCAACTAGGCTCAATTTTATTCCTAATCTCATATTTCTACTATTCTAAAAATTTAAGTCATTTATTCAATAATCTAAGTTACCAAATACCATGGAGAAATAGTCAATAATATTCTTAACGCAGTAAAATATGTTTTCAATTTATATCAATGCTTATTCGATTTCCTATGCTCTCAAGTTATAAGTCAAATTCATAATTTTAAGACTGGTCTATTTCAAAAACACACAGTTCTTAATAATCTTACTTAAACACATATGAGTCCCATAACAAATCACACAATCTATAATGTTTATAAAATATACACAATATACTTAATTTGGACATACCATGGCTGTATGTCTTACTATTCATAGAATTTATGCATAGTCCACTCATATGTATTCAATTCATAGTGTTTAAAACAAAAGTCTTATGTTCCTATGAATACCTTATCACACAAATCCATGCGAATGTCTTATATATATATATATATATATATATATATATATATATATATATAAACACATTATATATATCTATATATATATATATATATATATATATATATATATATATATATATATATATATATATATATATATATATATATATATCTTTTAAAGAATACATTTCCTATATATCCTTCATATATATTTATAAACATAGTTTGTATATAAATATACATACTATATTTTTTATAAACTCCACTTTAAAAAAGACACTACAGTCTATATATGTTTATATGTCACATATGGTACTCAATTTTTATGTCACATATGGTACATAGAACAAAACCCATTTTTTAAATTTGTTCAACATTTTCATAGTTTTGATAAGAAGTATAACCCTAGTATACACATGAATAAACATGTCTTATTTCTAAATCTATTATGATTGCAAACAAATCTCTGATCTACCTAAATTTTGACTATCACCAAGATATCATCAAAATAAAATAATAGTATATCTATTTTCCCAAATATAAACCCATCTTAACATTTTAATGACTCAATTGATATCTTTTTAAAACAAGGTTAATTCACTACTTCCATATTATATTGACTGAGTATGTAGGTATAATAATTTTTATCAAAACTCATTCTTTGCTTGTATATAGCTATTTCCTTAGGTTATGTTTTTCCTGAACTAGGGAAGTATGCCATTTATTCTTAAAACTTCATTTAACCCTATGGTTTAACATCCTTTTAATATTGGATCAAAACACCTAGGATTTGAGGATAATGGATTAGCTCTGTAGATGGCCAAGCCATCTACAGGGCTGAGCATGTATCCATTCAAAAATATATTCCTTTTTCCAGACCCTAAGTATTATAATCATACACATAATTTCTTTTTGCAATTGAATGTAAAAATAATACCAACCTTCTCAATGGTGCTATTTGAAACTCCAAGAACTTGAAATCCCTTTGCTTCATTTCTTTGTAATTTTCCTCCTTTCTTTTCCATGTATCTCATTTCCTTCCATATCTCCTCATTCATTTTCCTCACCAACCTCCTTACAATACAAATTTTCATGTCACCATTCACTTATTTAAATGTCCATGCATAATATCCAAATTTTCCTCTAAACTCCACTAATCCGTAACTATCTCTCCATTAAACATACCAAAATCCCTAATTTCTCTCTCTTTCTAACTTTATAAAATATTTAATTTGTTTAACAATTTTTTCACAATCATTTTTCTATAAGTCCTTGAGTATATCCAATACACAAGTCTACATTATTGATTAACATAATGATATCCATACTTCTAATTTTTAACATAGTCTCATGCATGACAATCAAAGACTATGCTTAGATTGGACTTAACTCTTAGGTTAGTATTTTTAGGATAGTTTAATCTCCTTAAATATAATAAAATAAAGGTAATTATCTCTTTATCAAAAGATAGATAAATTTATAATTGATTCCAATAACAAGATAATTATTTTAATCAATTACTAGTGTATATGTAGGCTATGTATATGTTTTAAATTTATTTTTAATAGATTAAATTATATTAATATTCTCAAATATCAATAATATTAATCTAAATGTTCAATGACATTTTAAAATATATTATAATAATCTATATATAATAGTGATTAGATATATTTTATATGATTTACTCTCAAAAATCATAGACAAACATAAGTAAAGTAACCTCATACAATCTTAATGCAATATAATGTATTGATTGCACTTAAAAAATGCAATCACATACAAGATTTATTCCATAAATACATACTAAAATTTGAAACACACAATTTATAATATCTAATAATCCAAACACACAATGGATATAACATTTTAAATCTAATGTGGTGTGTACATGGGTCTTAGCAATTCCTCTATCATCCTTCACTATATCCATCTATGCCACCCTCTATGATGATCTTCTCCCTCCATCATGCTTTAAGGGATAAACTATCCTGCATCCATCTCACAATAAGAAGGTAGTTAGTCAAGTATATCATGATACATATAAAACAATGTTATAACAATAAATGTAACATAATAATTACATACAAAATTCATAATTTATCTTAAAATAATGAAATCTAAGTAACATACATTTATCCCATAACAACATATGACTTATGATTTAGTTAAAAAGTAACAATCAATTAAATCATCCTTAGTAATCCATGGATAATTAGGTATATAATTTTAGTTAGAGAATCAAGATGTAACATCATTCTCCCTAAAATTGGTCATCATCTCGATGACACTTATTCAAACCATATTTTTGAATAAAAAAAAGTTTAATAGAAAAAAAAGTATCTAATATCAAATAAAATAAATAAAGTGAAAATAGCCTGTAGAAATCATCATAGTCCGTCTAAGTAACACTATCTTCAGAGTATTGGTCACACAATACCTTGCACTATAACACTTCTCTTTTTTTAAAACAAAGTTTTTGAGTGTCAATTAATTTGATTAGTTTGACCATGACCACCCTGTGATCTAAAAATTATAAAGCATTCCAATCCAACACATGCAAAGGATAAGTTATATACTTCTAAAAATAAGATACATGAAAGACATTATGTAATAGAGCTAGGGATTATGGCAATGCAATCCTATATGCTACAAGATTGACCACTTCTAAAACCTTGAAGGGTCCCACATATCTCGATGAAAGTTTTTTTGACTTCTCAAATTTAATCGATCTCTTTTGTAACTTAAATCATAAAAACACTTTATCACCTAATACAAATTACCTAGCTGTTCTCTTCAGATCAACATAGCTATTTTCCCTATCATTGGCTTTAAAAAATATATACCTAATTATTTTAACCTATTTTTCAATTTCTAAAAGCATTTTAGGTTCAAAGACTACCCTATCTTCCAACCTATCCTAACCGATTGGTGTCTTGAATCTTATCTAGATAAAGTGGTTCAAACATTGCCATGTCCAAATCAAATTAGTATGCGTTATTGTATGTAAGCTCAACCAATGAAAGGTATTCTTTCCATTTATATTGATGATCCATGTAATATATATGAATAATATCCTCTAACACCTAATTAACTCACTCAATTTGACCATCAGTCTGAGGGTGGTATGTAGTGCTACAATTTAGTTACACACCCAAAGCTAAATTTATAATTAACCAAAATCTATAAGTCATTCTCAGATCATGATATGATATGATCTTCTGTAGAAATCCATGAAATAAATATAGTTCCTTTATGAATCTCTTTTCAAGTTTTGGTGCATCATCTATTAAATTACTGGATAAAATGTGCTACCTTGGTTAATTTATCAACTATAACCAAGATCATGTCATGCCTATTTAATGATAATGGTAATCCTTGGATAAATTCCATACTAACCACTTTCCATTTCCACTCTGGTATGTCATGTGGATATAAAAATCTAGATGGATGTACATGTTCAACTTTCACTCATTAACATTCTAGACAACATGACACAAAGTTCGCTACATATTTATTGATTCTAGAAATACAGTGGTCTAAACTCTATCATAAACTTGGTTACTCCTAGATGTTCTGAATATGGGGCATTATGCAATTTCTTTAGCACTATGCTCCTCATATTTTTTGGATCTAGCACATACATCCCTATGTTATAATGTAGAAGACCATCACTCTCTAATTTGTATCCTTTATACCTAGGATTTTGAGCATTATCAGACAAAGCTTTCCTAACATGATCATATAATTTATCTCTTCATGAGAACTCAATCACATGATCCCTAAAAGTACTCTTGATAGTAGCTATAACTACTGTATACATTTAATGACTCAAGACATCAGTTACTCTATTTTATCTGCCTTTGATGTAATTGATATCAAAATCATAGTTAGATAAAAACTCTAACCAACACCTCTAATGAGCATTCAAATTTTTTTGGATGAAAATGTATTTGATTCTAAAGTTATCAGTCTTGAGCTCAAACACTTTTCCCAACAAATAGTGTCTCCAAAATTGTAAAGCATGAACAATTACTACAAGTTCAACATCATGAGGGGAATAATTCACCTCATAAGGTTTCATCTTCCTTGACTAATAAGCTACTGTTACACCATCTTGCATAAGGACTCCTCATAGTTTGTCCCTAGATGCATTTGTGATCATTGAAAACTAATCATTGGGATCATGAACTCTTAACACTAGTGCAAAAGTAAGCCTTCTTTTAAATTCCTAAAAAGCCACTTCACATTTATTTGACTAGATAAAACTCTAATTCTTACACTATAGAGAGGTAATTGGATTAGTTATCTTGAAAAAATTTGATATGAATTTCATGTAATAACCTGATAATCCCATGAAACTCTAAACTTCATGCACATTCCTTGGTTTCATCCACTTCATAATGACTCTTATCTTAGCCAACTCAATATAAATGACATCCACTAAGATAGTGTGTCCCAAATATTGCACTTTATTTTATAAAAATGCACACTTGGATAATTTTCCATATATATTTTAGTTTTGTAGATGTTACAAAAATAGCTCTAGATGTTGAAGATGCTCTTCTTCATCCTTGGAATAAATAAAAGTGTCATATAAAAGACTAAAATAGAATTATCCATGTAATATTTGAACACACTATTTATGAGATTCATGAATGATTCAATTGCATTCATCAATCCAAATGGTAATATTGTGAACTCATAATGCCCGTAACAAGTTCTAAATTTCATATTTAGAGTATATTCATATTTTATCCTTAATTGATGATATCCAACTCTAAGATTAATCTTAGAAAAGACTATTTCTCTTTGTATTTGATCAAAAAGATAATCTATTAAAGGTAGTGGATACCTACTTTTGATGGTCACTTTATTCAACATTCTATAATCAATTTAAAGTTAAAGAGTACCATCCTTCTTAATGAAAACAACTAGTGTACCCCATGATGACACACTTGGTTTGATCAATCCTTTCGATAATAACTTTTGAAGTTGTGCTTTCAATTCTACTAATTCAGTGGTTATCATTCTATATGGAGCCTTAGACTAAGGTTTTGATCCTGGTTTGATATCAATAGAGAAGTCAAATTCCTATTTAGGAGGCAATCTTGAATTTTTTTTTAGAAACACATCATGAAAATTCCTAAGGAAAGGATAATATTCAATTGATGGTTCCCTAGTTTCCTCCATTTCATTTATCATGCTGACAAATGATTGACATACCTTACCTTGGTCATTCCAAAGTTACATTGCAAAAATCTGCCTAAGCCTTAACTCCCTTTTCTCACCCTAAATTATTATCTAATTTATAGAATCATCAAGACACTTTACTCTTTTTAGATAATAGTCAACCTTGTATTTTGGCTTTGTAAGCCAATTGAATCCTAAGATCACATTATATGACCCTAATGATACTACATAAAGATACACAACCATTGTGACTTTTGATAGCCTAATTTTTACTTCAACTGAACACTTCTCAACTTGGACTTTAGAGTCATTCCCATATTATACTGACCATGCATTTACCATTACACCAACTTTCCTAAACATTTTATTTAGAATTCTAGGAGATATAAAACATTTTTTAGCCATTGTATATATCAAAATGGAAACTAGATGTTCAAACATAATACCTAACAGTTTTATGGGTGAAGCTTTAGAATTTGACCTACTAATTATCAACTGATACAGGAACACATTATTAAAAATTTCCTGGCTAAGGGGTAGAACCTTTATTCCTCAACTTATCCTTGGTACATTCACATTTAAAATGGACACCTCCATAGATAAAACAACCTCTTGGTGGTCCCTTTCTATCAGAGTGTTGGTTTCCCTTAAAACCACACTTGAAACCATTACCTATTTTCTTGCTACTTGAACTACTATTGAATCTGGTATTATGATTCTTATACTAACTCTTGGAGTCTCCAATCCTTGACCCAAGTAAGAGATTTCAACTTTTATTCATGCTTGACTACTTTCTCAAAGACTTGGTCATGGTAGATAGCCATGAATGTATACCTCTCCACTATTCTAGGGTTTTAATCCCATGATAAAATTTATAATCATGAAACTCTCATCTCCCTAATACTAAGGTACATATTTTATAAGTTTTATGAGTTGTTCCCATTACACATTTATCAACAAGTTTCCTTTCTTCAAATTTTGAAAATTTATTAGCTTTTGGTCAAAATACAACTATGGAAGCCACCATGATCTAAATAGTTTCACAAACTACTCCCAAGTAGTGGTGTTTGAGTTCAGATTCATTTCCAACTTCTTGTTGGCCTACCTCATCATTGCATTTCCAACCAACAAATTATCTCCCTAAACAACTTTAGTGACCTCATAGTAATTTCAAATCTTGAAATACTTATCCATTTCATTCAACCATGCTTCATTTTTGTCTCCCATAATAGTTATATCAAACTTAGGTAGATTCACCTTTTCATATTCCTTTCCAATTTTATAGTTACATGTGCTCTCACGTCTTGAGGCACTTCCTCATGTCTCTACTCTAGAGGGATTATCTACTTAGTAGGATGTTGTTTAGGCTCATCTTGATGGGATTATTCCTCTTGTCCATGAATTTGTTATTCCTAGGCTATGACTCTATCTCTAGTCTCATTCATGGTCAAAAGAATCTAATCTAACTTTGCTACTTATTCAATGGAAAATTAGTTAGATTCAAATGGAGGGTTATTATCATTAAAATTATAATGACCCTCACTTGATGCTCTTGGTTACACCATTCTTATTTATGGTAATATAAGAATAGTATAATATTAGCAAACTCATTAATTTCAAGAGTTCAAGTCACATCTCTGATACCACAATGTATAATCCCCATAAGGATTTACTGTAATAATGTAGTAATTTAAAAAAAAAATCACTCAACATTTATTCTTTCATTATATTACACCACGAGAATCTAATTAGTGATTTTCAACATACTTAACTAAGAATATTAAACTTAAGTAAACATGAACAAATCTATTTATCAATCACTAGAAACTTATGTAAGGAATCATAATTGCATAAGGAAAGTAATCATACTAAAATCTACCCATGGATGGTACAATAATAGATTATATACTATCAATTTATAATAATAATCAATTACATTTCCATCAGGCATGCTTCCTCAATTTATAAGTTTAATAATAGATACAATGATCCACAAAGTTTGAGTCACACTAATTCCTATATCTCTAATAATCTCAATTATAGTCTCAAATTAGGTACTATAGTGGGGAGGGAGAGCATCACTCGATTGCTTTTTAACACCAACCATAGACCATCGATCCCCCACAAAATACCTCAAATAGGGAATGGCCTTCCATTCACATATGGGTAGATTGTGATGGTACATGAATCTAGAGGGACATGCTAGTACCCTTTGTGCTGTAAGATTTCTACTACATGATGTGTACCATAAAGAAATACATTCTAACATGATATCACACAAGCATTGAAATCATATATATGAAATGAAAATGTCTATCTAAACATCACTTTGGACAAAGTTTTCAAATAACATATGATCTTTAGGATCAATCAAATTCATACACAACACTTGATTGTATTACCTTCATCTAGCATTGATAATGCTAATTAAGCTGATGAAGTCATCTCACTATTTAATTAGAACCACCAATGCTATATTTGGTTAACATATATTTGTAACCAATAGGTTCATGTAATTATTTATACTACAAATTATAAAACATATGCTAATTTCAAAAGTAATTACTATACATACATTTAGTTCATCAAATATATGAATGAGTCTCATTTATATTATTTATCTCATAAACAATATTTATGACAAACAAGTATATTTAACATACGAGTATAATACAAGTCATTCTAAGAGTCATTTTTCCTTAGTAAAAAATTAAATTCAAAATTAACATTTTCATAACATAAAGTTCATACCACTCAAAACAACCAACATTCACAATTTTCATAAAGAGTTAACAATGTTCACTTAATCATCCTTTTTGGAATTTAGGCTACATTCATTTAGTTATAGTTCCCTATCCTTTGGTATTTCATGACTTAAGTTATAATCACTACTATAACTATAGGCACGCTACCTATACTATAAATATAAGCTATACACATATAAGAGGACTTAGGTTCTTTTATACATGCATTTCATATAGTTATATGATCATATTGTATATATATATATATATATACATATATATATATATATATATATATATATATATATATATATATATATATATATATATAATCTAATTTACAATTAACATTATAACCTACTAACATAAAATTTTCATTACTCTTTTTAAAGAATAAAAGGTAAAAACTTCAAAGAAAAGGCTCAAGAACAAATAGGACTTTCTCAATTGCAAAACCCATGTTCTTATAATTTAACATTAGAAATAATGAATCCAAATAGGCTCAATTTTATTCCTAATCTCATATTTCTACTATTCCCAAAATTTAAGTCATTTATTCAATAATCTAAGTTACTAAATACTATGGAGAAATAGTCAATAATTTTCTTAACATAGTAAAATATGTTTTCAATTTATATCAATGCTCATGGCTTCCATTTCCAGCCATAACTTATTCAATTTATTATGTACTCAGGTTATAAGTCAAATTCATAATTTTAAGACTGGTTTATTTCAAAAACACACAATTCTTAATAATCTTACTCAAACACATAAAAGTCCCATAGAAAATCATACAATATATTATGTATATAAAAAATATATAGTATACTTAATTTGGACATACCATGGCTATATGTCTTACTATACATATAATTTATGAATATTCCACTCATATGCATTCAATTCATAGTGTTTAAAACAAAATTCTTATGTTCATATGAGTACCTTATCCCACAAATCCATATGACTATCTTAAATATATATATATATATATATATATATATATATATATATATATATATATATATATATATATATATATATTTGCTTATATTTTAAAGAATACATTTCCTATGTATCCTTCAGATATATTTATAAACATAGTTTGTATATAAATATCGATACTATATTTTTTATAAACTCCACTTTAAACAAAACACTATAGTCTATATATGTTTATATTTCACGTATGCTACTCAAATTTTATGTCACATATGGCACATAGAACAAAACCCCTTTTTAAAACATGTTCAACATTTTCATAGTTTTGATAATAAGTATAACCCTAGTATATACAAGAATAAACACATCTTATTTCCAAATATATTACCAACACAAATAGAACTCTATTCTACCTAAATTTTGACTATCACCATGATATCATCAAAATAAAACAATGATATATCTATTTTCTAAAATAGAAACATGTCTTAACATTTTAATGCCTCTGTCGATATCTTTTTAAAATAAGGATAATTCACTACTTTAATATTATATTGACTGAGTATGTAGGTATAATATGTTTTAACAAAACTCATTCTTTTCTTGCATATATCTATTCCTTCTGGTTACCTTTGTCTTGAACTAGGGTAATATCCCAGTTATTTTTAAAACTTCATTTAACCCTAGAGTTTAACATCCTTTCAATTCTAAATCAAAACACCTAGGATTTGAGGATAATGGGTTAGATCTATAGATGGTCAAGCCATCCACATGGCTAAGACTGTATCCATTCAAAAATATATTCCTTTTCCTAGACCTGAGTATTGTAATCATACACAGAATTTTATTTTGCAATTGAAGGTAAAAATAATACCAACCTTCTCAATGCTCTTGTTTGAAACTCCAAGAACTTGAAATCCCTTTGCTTTTCTACTCTATGTTTTTCCTCCTTTTTTTCCCATGTATCTTGCTTCCTTCCATAAATCTTTATTCTTTTTCTTCACTCACCTCCTTCCATTCTAACTTTGCATGTCACTGTTCACTTATTTTGAAGTCCATGCATAATATCCATATTTTCCTCTAAACTCCACTAATTTGTAGTTGTCTCTCCTCTAAACATACCATAATCCCTAATTTTTCTCTTTTAAACTTTATAAAATATTTAATTTGTTAAATTTTTTTTGCGTGATCATTTTTCTATAAGTACCCACGTATATCCACTATACAAGTCTACATTAATCGTTAACATAATGATATTCATACTCCTAATTTTTAATGTAGTCTTATACATGACAATCAAAGACTAGGCTTAGATTGAACTTAAATCTTAGGTTAGTATTTTAGGATAGTTGAATCTCCTTAAATATAATAAAATAAAGGTAATTATCTCTTTATCAAAAGATAGATAAATGTATAATTGATTCTAATAACAAGATAATTGTTTTAATCAATTACTAGTGTATATGTAGGCTATATATATGTATAAAATTTATTTTTAATCACTTAACTTATATTGATACTCTCGAATATCAATAATAGTAAACTAAAATTTCAATGACATTTTAAAAGGTATTAAACTAGTCTATATATAATAGTAATTAGATATATTTTATTTTATTTACTCTCCAAAATCTTAGACAAACATAAGTAACCTCATGTAATCTTACTACAATATCAAGTACTGAGTGCACATACAAAATTCAATCACATACAATATTTATTCAATAACTATGTACTAAAATTTAAAACATGCAAACTATAATATCTAATAATCCAAACACACAATGGATATAAATTTTTTAATCTAATGTGGTGTGTGTAGGGGTATTTTCAATTTATATATCATCCTTCACTATCTCCATCTATGCCACCCTCTTCAATGATGCTCTCCCTCCATTATGGTCTGATGGAATAAATTCTCCTGCATCCATCTCATGACAAAAGGTAGTTAGTCAAGTATATCATGATACATATAAAATAAATCTATAACAACAAATGTAACATAATAGTTATGTAAATAATAACATTGTTTAATATCTAGTGTCCAAATAAAATTAGGAAGAGCAGAGGAGCGAAGCGTGTGGACTATATTTGAAACTAGTTTTTTCCCGCCTAGTTGGGCCCCCTGAGTGCGACAGGTGGGTCCATGGATCCAATGGAGGTCACTGCAGGTAGCAGTACCTCTGAGGATCTGTCCAAGAATTTATTAGGAGATAGTCCATCCAATGGATGGAAGAAGGCACTCATAGGTGAAAAGACGTGTCCATTGAAAGGCATGTCGAGCTTCCCTGTTCTCTCATAGGGTAAGGCGTTAAGTATCCCAGACAATCTAGTGGAGGAAATAGTGGCATCCATGGATCTTACACTGGTTGGTAAGTATTTTTTATTTTCATCCTAATATCGAAATGCTTAGAAGATGGATTCTATCTAGGTGGAAATTCAAAGGTAGTGTTTCAATCACAGCCATGGCTAGAGGTCTATTCCTTTTTAGATTTATGAACAGGGAGGACATGATCACTACCCTTGCTAGAGGTCCTTGGCTATTTAGACCACATTCTCTAGCCTTATGCTCGTGGAAACTAGGATTTGATCCTAACTCGGACCTCAATAAGACAACACCTGCTTGGGTAAGATTACAAGGATTCCCCTTGGAATTTTGGGATGAAAAAATCTTCATAACCTTTGGAAATTCTATTGGTCAATATGTCACGTCAGATAATATAACTAGAACTAAGTCCAGATGTGTGTTTGCTAGACTCTGTGTTAATGTTGAAATAAATAAGACTCTCCCTACGTCCTTTGAGCTTAACTCTAAATATGGAACCTGGACTCAGCCAATTACTTATGATAATGCTACCACTTTCTGTCAAATATGTAAGAGGAAGGGACATCTAATGACACAATAAAAAGTGAAGCAAAGGGGGATGAAAGAGGATTCCCATAATGTAGAGGAGGAGCAAGCAAACAACAAGCAAGAAATAGAGAATAATGTGGAAATTCCTAACAATACAGGAAAAGGAGAGGAGGGGAAGGGAAAGGAGGCTACCCCTAGCAGTGAAGGTGAAGTTGTCCCAAAGAAAAATATAGAATTAGATGATAGTCATAAGGAAGATATCATTAGTAGTGAGGGAAAAGATGTCCCAAAGGAGAATATAGTATCTGACGACAGTCACAAGGCCATATTTAACACAGTCTACACTTTTGAAAAATAGACTAATATGTTTAAGGAAGGGGCAGGAGGGGACCTTTTGCTAAAGGAAGTCAATGAAGATGACACAGTTTCAAAGATTGGACAAGAAGAAGTAACACTTGAAAGTCACACTCAATGAGTACCAGATCCACAGTCAAATACAAACTTTTTCTGTGATCTAGAAGATGGAGGCCAGGTAGGAAACTTCTTGGCAATAGGGGTAGTAGGACAAGATGGCAGCAATGAATAGGAAGAATGGGTTACCCCAAAGAAAAAAATCTAAAAAGGTAAAAAATATGCAGATGTTGGTACTGATCCCAAACAAGGGAGGCCAACCCTAAGGGAAATAAGACAAAGAGAGATTGCTAGGGAGATTGCTAGTGGAAAATAGAAAACACTAGAGTCCCAACCCTCCAAACTCTCTAAATGAGAATATTATCATGGAATTTGAGGGGATTTAACAATCCCTCAAAGTAGTTTGAGGTTAAAAACTACATTTAGATAATTAACTAGATATTATATTACTCCAAGAAGTCAAGATGAAAGAGGAGAATTTTGCAAAAATTGCTAACTATATACGGCCTAAGGTAGCTTTTTGTATTAGTCCTACTGAAGGGGCTTCAGGAGGGATTGTCACTATGTGGAATAGTGCTAAAATCTAAGGATCTCTTATGGCCCATCATAAGCACTTTTTGATTACCAATTTTTCCATGAATTCTTAAACTGGATGTTGGTAAATGTTTATGCACCGAATCAAAGAGCTTTGAGATAAAAATTATGGATAGATTTGAGTAGCTACATGAATAATCCTCAAAATTTTAAATAGATGTTAGCCAGATATTTTAACACACCTTTATACACTTACGAAATATAGGGTGGAATTATTGATTACTCAGACATGTTCAACTTTGTTGAATTCATCAATGATTGGGGATTATTGGACATAGAGCTGCAGAACCAAAATTTTACTTGGACTAATAGAAGAAGAGGAGATCAAATGATTCAAGTTAAATTAGATATATTTCTAATATCAAGCAACTGGAATGATTATCAGAATATGCAGGCGTAGGCTCTACCTAGAACCATGTCTGACCACTGCCTGATTATCCTCAATTAGAGAGATCAGGGACATCACAGACCTCATCCATTCCATTTTGAAGCTATGTGGATTAAACACAAAGGTTTTAGACAAATGGTGGCTCAATGGTGGAATATTCCCATTCAAGGTACTCCCATGTTTAAAATAGTCAAGAAACTCTAACACATTAAACAAGAAGTTTATGGCAGGAATATATACAGTTTTGGGCAGGTTTTCCAGTAAAAGAAAAATATAATGGGAAAACTCAAGGCTATTCAGAAATTGATTGATCAAGGGGATGACTCTAAGGGAACCTTGAAGAAGAGAACAGTCTATCTTTAGAATGGAAGAATCTAATGGAAAGGGAAGAGGTTTTTTGGAAACAGAAATCTTGTGTTCAATGGCTCAAAGAGGGTGATAGGAACACTACTTTTTTTCATCTTTCAGCTATGAAACATAGAAAATCCAACTCAATAACTAAGCTTGTCCTAGATAATTGAGACATTATTACTGAGGATAATGAAATAGGGGAGCAAGCCAAGGTGTTCTTTCAAAATCTGCTTATGGAAGAAAACAATAATGATAGAATTGATAGATCTATGAGTCAATTCATTGATAAAATCCCCTGTTTGATAATAGAAGAAGACAATTTGGAAATGTTGAAGCCTATATCCAATGAAGAAGTACATGTTATTTTATTCTCCATGGGTGATTTTAAAGCCTTAGGTCCTGATGGCTTTCCTCCTATATTCTTTCAGGAATATTGGGAGATTGTTGGAGCGGACCTCACGGCTGTAGTTCATGATTTTTTTAGATCTAGAAAACTTTTGAAACAAGTCAATAATACCTTCATTTTAATTATTCCTATAAAATCTCAACTTTTACACCTTGCTGATTTTAGACCCATTAGCTTATGCAGCACTGTGTATAAGATATGTACTAAACTGCTGGTTTTGAGAATTCAACCCTTGCTTGACAAAATTATTTCTCTTACTCAAAAAAGTTTCATCCTGGGTAGATAGATTCTTGATGCTGTGATCACCACACATGAGACTATCCACTCCATGGATAAGAGCATAATCCCTAGGATGGCCCTCAAGCTTGATATATCTAAAGCTTATGATAGAGTCTCATGGACTTTTCTATTCCAAGTGATTAGAAAATTTGGGTTTAATGATAAATTGTCTTGCTTATTATGAAATGCAGTATCTTTTTCTAAATTCTTAGTGTTGGTTAATGGTGTTCCTAGAGGGTTTTTCTCCTCCTCAAGAGGAATTCACTAGGGAGACCCTCTCTCCCCTATTCATCATTATGGCTGAGGCATTGGGAAGATACATACAAGCTGATATAGTTTCAAAAAAGCTAGTAGGCATCAAACCTGCCTCTTCCCTTCATCCTATGGTTATACAATAGTTTGTGGATGATACCATCTTATTTGGTATCTCATCAGTGATCAAGGCTAGAAGATGGAAGAATATACTTAATGATTATGCCAGAGACTCGGGACAAAGAATAAATTTCCAGAAAAGTAATGTGTACTTCTTCAACACTCCCAATGAAGTTAGACATATAATCATTGATATCTTAGATTATGTTGAGGCTAGCCTACCAGCTACCTACCTAGGTTTCCCACTCTCAGTCAAAGAGGTATCTTCAAGTTTTTGTAATGGTATTGTGGAACGTACACAGAGGAAACTTCTTGGGTGGAAGGAGAAACTACTCAGTAGTGCGGGTAAGCTGGAACTTCTTCAGACATCCTTGCAAGGTATTCCTACTTACTTCATCTCTCTTTTTAAAATTCCTACGTATTTTGCTAAAAATCTAGAATAGATCCAAAGGAAATTCTTATGGATAGGAATGGAAGACAAACAGAGAATGTCTTTAGTCAAATGGGAAAAAGTATGTCTCCCAAAATCTCATGGTGGACTTAATATAAGATCCATCAGGAAAATGAATAAAGCCCTCCTCTCAAAAGTTAGTTGGAATCTAATTCACAACAAAAGTGAGTGGGGGGAAATAATTTATGAAAAATACATGCATATCATTGATGATTCCAACTTTCTTCAACAGGTGGGATTACCCCAGGGGTCTGTGATATGGAATAAAATGCTAAAAAGTAGAAGTCTTCTCAAACAGGGAATCAGGTGGAAGCTTGGAAATGGCTGGCAGATTAAAATTTGGGAGGATAATTGGTTAAGGGACAAGCCTCTCATCTCCCAAGGAAACTATGGAGAAATTATAGGCCTGACTACTCAGTTCTTTGGTGATAGGGTTAGTGCTTATATGGAAAATAACAACGAGATAAGGAGCTGGAAAAACCTTTTGGACTGTGTGCACAGGCCTAAGCTTATCCCAAGAATTCAAGAGATTCAGCTATGTGTTCAAGAGATCAAAATCTTGCTCTTCCCTCGAGAGGATGAACAATACTATTGGCCGGATAAGAATGGATCAATCTCTATCAAATCTGCCTATCATCTGCTTACACCTGAAGCTCAGAATAAGGAGGTATGGAAAAAGGTTTGGAATCATAAACTCATTCCAAAGATTAACTTGTTTTGGTGGGTTTCTGCCCATAAAAAAATCCTTACTCAAGACAACCTTCAAAAGAGGGGGTTTACTTTGGTCAATATATGTTTTTTGTGTGGTTCTAGAGAGGAATCAGTTTCACACCTATTCATATACTATGAGATTACCTGGGATTTATGGGGCAAAATACTTAACAACTTTGGCATTGAATGGGTTTGAAATTCTAACCTTAAAGAAGTAATTCTTAGCTATAACTCAACCTTCACACATCCATAGATTAAAGAACTATGGAAGCAAGCTCTACCATGCTTGAGCTGGACTTTATGGAAAGAACGAAATCACAAAATTTTCAAGGACACTGCTAGAAATGCTGCTCAAGTGTTTAACTCCTTTGCTAGGACCATCTTGGAAAGTGTTACAACAACTCATATTAGTGTTGTGGAGAAACCCCTATCTAAATTTGAAAGTCAAATTGCTTCCAAATAGAAGGTTTTAAACCTTATCTCTGGGCATGATAATTCCAAAATTCTTTAGAGACTTCATACTAAATGGATACCACCTAAACCCAATTGGATGAAACTCAATTTTGATGGGGCATCCAAGTTGAGTGGTAAAGCAAGTGGAGGAGGAATAATAAGAAATGAAAAAGGAGGGATGTCTATTGTCTATGCTGGTGGCATGGGTTGCCAGAGCAATAACTATGCTGAAGTTATGGCCTTACTTTAGGGATTAAAGTTAGCTATATCCCTAGGAATTAGAAATTTGAATATTCAAGGAGATTCTAAGTTGATCATAGATGCCATTAATAAAGCATCTAATTTTGGTATCCATCTAAAAGACATCATTATGGACATCTAATTTTTTTTACAAATTTTTTCTGAAGTTGAGATTACCCACACCTACAGAGAAGGTAACAGGGTCGCTGATGCTTGTGCCAACCTTGGTCAACAATTCTCAAGATGGAGGGTATGGCGACAAGGGGCTCATATACCCCAAAACATTAGAGAGATCATTTAGAAGGAGATGATGGAGCATGAATGATGCACATTGATGATGAAGATAGCTTTCGTAGGTGGTCCACATGGAGAAGGCCATTGCAGATCATGGAAGTAGTGGGTAATCTAGGGAATGCTGACAATGTGGAAAATGAGAATCTTAAGAATATTGTTAATTCTATAGTTATGTAGTTTCATCCTTTCTAACTTTGGTCTTTTTAGTGTTTTGTTTTGCTTTTGACTTTATTTCTCGGCTATGCCGTTGGTTCGGTGCTGGCATCTTTTGTTTGCCAACCTTCCTGTCTTTTTTGACTGTATAGGGTGCGCCCCTTGGTTTTCCGCCTTAATTAATCAAAAACATAATAGTTATGTATATAGTTCATAATTTTTCATCTTAAAATAATGAAGTCATGAATTCTAAGTAACATACATCTATCCCATAACAACATATGACTTATAATTTAGTTAAAAATTAACAATTAATTAAATCAACCTTATTAATCCATAAATAACTAGGTATATCATTTTAGTTAGAGAATCAAGATGTAACGTCCTTCCCCCCATATTTGGTCATCATCTCGATGACACTTATTCAAACCATAGTTTTGAATAAATAAAAGAGTTTAACATAATAAAAACATAGTATATAATATTGAATCAAGTAAATAAATGTGGAAATATCATGTAGAACTCGTCATAGTCCTCCCAAGTAGCACTATCTTCAGAATATTGATCTCAAAATACCTTGTACTATGACACTTATTTATTTTTCAAAGTTTGTGAGAGTCAATTACTCTGATTAGTTATACCATGACCACCCCATGATCTAGAACCTGCAAATCATTCTAATCCAACACATGTGAAAGATAAGCTATATACTTCTTAAGATAAGATACATGGAAGACACTACACAATAGAGGTATGGATTATGGTAATGTAATCCTATATGCTATAGGATTGAACACTTCTAAAAACTCAATGGGTTCCACATATCTCAGTGAAATTTTTGTTGACTTCTCAAATTTAATTGAGTTCTTTTGCATCTTAAATCACAAAAATACATTATCACCTAATGCAAATTGCCTATCTATTTTCTTTACATCAGCATAGCTCATTTACCTATCATTGGTCTCTACCAATCTTTGCCTAATTATTTTAACCTATTAATCCATTTTTGAAACCATTTTAGGTCCAAAGACTACCCTATCTTACAACCTATCCCAACTAATTGGTATCTTGCATCTTCTCTGATAAAGTGCTTCAAATGGTGCCATCTTGAAAGAAGATTGGTATGAGTTATTGTATGCAAAGTCAACTAATAGAAGGTATTATTCCTATTTGTATTGATGATCCATGCAATACATATGAATAATATCTTCTAACACCTAATTAACTCACTTAGTTTGACCATCAGTTTGAGGGTGAAATGCAGTGATACAATTTAGTTACATACCCAAAACTAAATTTAGATTTAACCAAAATCTATAAGTCATTCTCAGATCATGATCTGATATGATCTTCTCTAGAATTTCATGCAATCATAATTCCTTTATGAATCTCTTTGCAAGAGTTGGTGAATCATATGTTAGATTACTTGGAATCAAATGTGTTATTACCTTGGTTAATTTATCAATTACAACCAAGATCATGTTGTACCTATTTCATGATAATGGTAATATTTGGACAAAGTCTGTATTGATCACCTACCATTTCCACTTTGATATGTCATGTAGATATCATAAGCCAGTTGTATGTACATGTTTAATTTTCACTCATTGACATTACCGACAACATGACACAAAGTAAACTACATCTTTATTGATTCCCTTCTAAAAATAAAGTGGTCGAAGCTCTATCATAAGCTTGGTTACTCTTGAATGTCTTGAATATGGTGAATTATATAGTTCCTTTAGCATTATGCTTCTCATATTTTTTGGATGTAACACATACATCTTTATGTTATAATGTAGAAGACCATCACTTTTTAAGTTGTATCCTTTATACCTATGATTCTAAACATTCTCAGACAAATTTTTCCTTGATCATAGAATTTGTATCTTGGTGAGAACTCAATCACATGATCCCTGAAATGACTCTTGATAGTGGTTACAATTGCTATGTACCTTTAATGACTCAATGCATTAGCTTCTCTATTTTCTTTGCCTTTGATGTAAGTGATATCAAAATCATAGTCAGATAAAAACTCTAACCAACACCTCTAAGGAGCATTCAAATTTGGTTAGGTGAAAATTTATTTGAGTCACAAGTTATTACTCTTGAGCTGAAATATTTTTCCCAATAAATAATGTCTCCAAACTTGCAAAGCATGATAAATTAATGTAAGTTCAAGATCATGAGGGGAATAATTCACCTCATAAGGCTTCATCTTCCTTGATTCATAAGCTATTATTGCACCATATTTCATAATAACTCATCCTAGTTTATCCTTAGATACATCTGTGATCACTAAAAATTAACCATTATGATCTGAAACTTTTAACACTGGTGCCAAAGTAAGCCTTATTTTCAATTCCTAAAAATCCACTTCACATTTATCTAGCTAAATAAAACTCTAATTCTTATACTACAGAGAGGTAATTGGATTAGCTATCTTGGAAAAATTCAAGATGAATTTCATGTAATAGATTGCTAATCCCATGAAACTCCTAACCTCATGCATATTCATCAGTGATGACCACTCCATAATTACTCTTATCTTAGTCGGATAAATATAAATGCCATCCACTCAGATAATATATCCTAGATATTGCACTTTCTTTTATAAAAATACACACTTAGATAATTTTCCATGTAGATTGTACTTTTGTAGACATTACAAAACTAGATCTAAATATTGAATATTCTCTTCTTCATCCTTGGAATAAATCAAAATGTCATCTAAAAGACCAAAAAAAAATGATCTAGGTAATTTTTTAACACACTATTCATGACACTCATAAATGATGCAAGTGTGTTTGTCAATCCAAATGGTAATAATGTGAAATTGTAATGCCTATAGCGAGTTTTAAATGCCATATTTAGAATATCTTCATCTTTTATCTTAACTAGTGATATTGAGCTCTAATATTAATCTTATAAAAGATTGTTGCTCCTTTCATTTGATCAAAAATATCATCTATTTGAGGTAGTGGATACCTACTCTTGATGGTCACTTTATTCAACATTGTATAATCGATATAAAGTCAAAGAATACCATCCTTCTTAAAAAAACCAACTGGTGTACCCCATGATGATACACTTGGTCTAATTAATCCTTTGGACAATAATTCTAGAAGTTATGCTTTTAATTCTACTAATTCATTGGTTGTCATTATATATGGAGCCTTAAATTGAGGTTTTGATCCTAGTTTGATATCAACATAGAAGTCAAATTTCTATTTAGGAGGCAATCCTAGAATTTTTTCTATAAACAAATAATGAAAATTCCTAAGGAAAGGATAATATTCAATTGATGGTTACCTAGTTTCCTCCATTTAATTTATCTTGATGATAAATTCTTGACATCCCTTACTTTGGTCCTTTCAAAGCTATATCATAAAAATCTAACTTAGCCCTAACTCCCTTTTCTCACCCTAAATTAGTATTTGGTTTATAAAATCATCAAGACACTTTATTATTTTTAGATAATAGTCAACCTTGGCTTTATGATTTTCAAGACAATTGACTCCTAAGATCACATCATATGACCCTAGTGGTGCTACATAAATATCCACAACCATTGTGAATTTTGACAACCTAATTTCTAATTCAACTAAACACTTCTCAACCTAGACTTTAGATTCATTCCCATATTATACTAACCATGCATTTTCCATTTCTCTAGCTTTATTAGATAATTTATTTAGAATTCTAGGAGATATAGAAGATTTCATAGCCACTATATCTATAAAAATAGAAGTTGTATGTTAAAAAAAAATACATGACAATTCTATGGGTGAAAATTTAGAACACAACTTATCGATTATCAACCACTACATGAATACATTGCTAAAAAATTCCTGGTTAAGGGGTAGAACCTTTGCTCCTCAGCTTATCCTTGGTACATTCACATGTAAAATGGACACCTCCATAGTTGAAGCAACCTATTGGTGGTCCCTTACTATCAGATTGTTGGTTTCCCTTGAAACCACACTTAGAACCATTACCTAGTTTCTTTCTACCTGAACCACTATTGAATATGATATTTTGATTCTTAAACTGACTCTTGGAGTCTTCACTCCTCTACTTCTAGTTATTAATTTTATAATTTGGCTTTGAACTTTCAAACTTTTTATTAAACTTGTCCTTGACTTGAGCAAGATATTTCAACTTTTTCTCCTACTTGATTTCTTTCTCAAAGACTTGGTCCATGGTAGATGGTCCATGCACATCTATCTCTCCACCAATCTAGGATTTTAATCCCATGATAAACTTCCTAATCATGAAACTTTCATATCCCTAATATTGAGGTACATATTTCATAAGTTTGTTTATATGTTCTCATTACTCATTTATTGACAAGTCTCCTTGCTTTAGATTTTGAAAAAAATTTAGCTTTTGGTTAAAATACAACTTTGGATGCCACCATGATTTGAATAGTGTTATAAAATTCTCCCAAGTAGTGGTGGTTGAGTTCAGATTCATTTCTAACTTCTTGTTGGCCCACCACATAGCTGCATCTACAACCAATTAATAAGATCCCCAAACAACTTTCGTGACTTTAGAGTAGTTTCAAATCTTGAAATAATTTTTATTTTCATTCAAACATGATTCATTTTTGTATCCTATAATAGTTCTATAAAAAATATGTGGATTCATGTTTTTCATATCCCTTGACAATTTTACAGTTACACATGCTCCCGTGTCTTGAGGCAATTCCTTGTGTCTCTACTCTAGAGGGATTTTTCACAATAGGATGCTTTTTAGGCTCATCTTGATGGGCTTCTTCCTCTTGTCCATGAATTTTTTATTTTAAGTCTACAACTCTATCCCTAGTCTCATTCATGGTCACAAGAATATGTTCTAACTTTTCTACTTATTTAGTGGCAAATTGGTTAGAATCAAATGGAGGGTTATTTTCATTGACATTATAATACCCTCACCCTATGGTCTTGTTTACACCATTATTATTTATGGTAGTTGAAGAATACAAAAATATTAGTGGACTCATTAAGTCCTAGAGTTTGAGTCACATCATTTATACCATAATGTAACATCCCCACAAAGATTTATTATAATAATATAGTAATTTAAACAATATATATATTTACTCAAATGTTATGCTTTCATTATATTACACCATGAGAATATAATTACTGATTTTAAACATACTTAACTAATCATATCAAACTTAAGTAAACATGTACAACTCTATTTATGAATCACTAGCAACTTATGTAAATAATTGTTTTACTGAATTTGGGAAACTATAGGTTTAATTTCCTAAATAGTAAAGGGGTCTAGATTAAGGGGAAAATCAGTAAATAAAATGCCCCTTAATTAACCTATTGATTTATTGAATATGGAAGTGCTTAATTGATTTCTAAAAATAAAAAACAAGCAAATAGAGTGTAAAACTTAATTAACTCTAGGCTCAGATAGAGGAGACAACGGCTATCAATTACTGATTTGGCTGGGAAAATTATTAGAAATAGGATCCAAAAATCTATTTTCTACCTAGATAGGAATGATAAAAATGGGACCCCTAAAGGTCCAGTGCTGTAGTCTAAATTTTGGCACTATAGTCCTTAGTGTCTAAGCTTTCTATGCTTTTTGGGTTCTATTCATCTATTTTGAGAGACCATACATACCAAATTTCAACTTCTGAGAGTCACCAAAAATCATTGTAGGTATGTTTCCATATTTAGTACCTATACTTATCTACACACACATAAATGACAAATAAATCAAAATCAAAAGGGGAAAAATGGTTGCACAATAAAGAACCCCTACTATTCTAATTGCTGCCTACATTTACCCTCAAATTAGGGTCTCAGATCTAATGTAGTTCTCCCTTAGGGAATGTGAAAATTCAATACACTAGATTGATGAAAGAAAGAATTTAACTTAGGCCTTTCCTTGATATATCATGTAAATCCAAGTGTGATGCAGAGAAACTGAGTTATACTATTAAATAATAAAAGTCTAATGTGCCAAAGTTGTAAGTGTTAGATATAAAATGCATTGTGTAGTTTTTTATATATGAGACTCATTATTTTCAATTTGGGCACTTTATTCATATTTGGATAACATTGGGAAATTTAAGAATGAAGTAAATAGAATGGGTAAGACTTATTGTATAGAAGAAACTGACCGTTAGAACCAAAACTAGGCTTGGACAACAATATTGGAAATTAGAAACTAGACAGCTTGGGTTTTAGCACTATATTCCATATTTGGGTGCTATTGTCTAGGGGATTTAGGACCTAGGGGAATGGGTCAAGGTCTAAAAGAGGTATCTAAGCCTAAAAGGGTCAAACCTAGTCAGCTACATATGATTGGGAATAGGAAAAGAGATGTCTAGGGAATGTAGTAAGACTAAGATAAGACAGATAAGAGGACCTGGCTAAATGTGAATAAAGCTCATATTCTTTAGTCGAAGTCTTCTATGAAAAGACCATGAAAAGACATAATATGTGTGTTTGCTTGACCAATTTAGGGTGATTAAAATTTCCCCTTTTTATTCTAGTGATGTAATGAAATGAAGTACTAGAGTAAAAGAAAGAAAAGAAAATGTGTACCTAGGCTTACTTGCATGAAGATAAGTTGAAAAGGGTCCAACATCCTAGCTAGGGAAGTGGATTAAAGAATTGAAATAGTGCCCAAATAAAGAATGGATCCCTATAATAGAATCCACCTGTACTAAAACTAAATAGTGTCTAGAAAGTGAAGTAATCCTTGTAATGGATGCCCCCTGTACTAAATCTAAGTAGTGTCTAGAAAGAGAAGGAACCCTTGTAATGGATGCCCCTTGTACTGAATCTATATAATCTAAACTAGATTTTTAGAAGTTGTCAGAGGTCCAAAACTAATGTCTATCCTCCATCCTGCATAAACTCTTAGGTCTAAGCAATACTATGGACTAATCATTGTAGAAGACCATACGGTCCATGCTGGTGACAACTTGAGTAATACCTAAGTGTAAGCTAAAAATGTTGGTAAATGTGTAAGAAGAAAATGGAATGTCCTACCAATTAATCTATATAATCTTGGAAGATGAAGGACATGAACATCTATAACATGCCCTTAAATCTAGTATCTAGATAATCTATATATTTGTAAATTGAAGGTGTTCCCTCTAAATATCTTGAGTAATGATAAGTGACCCTAATATAATCTAAAACACTATATAATCTAACCAATATAAGATGAGTAATGATAAGTGACCCTTGGAATTTGAACAACTTGTGAAATTTTGACCAATTTGAGTTGAGTAATGCTAAGTGATCCTTGGAGTCTGAACCACTTGTGTAATCTTGACCAATTTGAGTTGAGTAATGCTAAGTGACCCTTGGAGTTTGAATTAATTATGAAATCTTAACCGATATAAGCTGAGTAATGCTAAGTGACCCCTAGAGTCTAAACCACTTGTGTAATCTTGACCAATCTGAGCTGAGTAATGCTAAGTGACCCCTTGAGTCTGAACCACATGTGTAATATTGACCAATCTGAGCTGAGTAATGTTAAGTGAGCCCTAGAGTCTAAATCACTTGTATAATCTTGACCAATCTAAGTTGAGTAATGCTAAGTGACCCTTGGATTCTAAACCACTTGTGAAATCTTGACTGATCTAAGCTAAATCTGATAATTTGATTGCTAAAGATGTGGGAAGCATGGTGTACTAGATAGGTATGCTTGATAAATTGTGGGAATAGGGATAGTATGAATGATGCCCCATTTTGGTGAAAGGGATGAGATCCATGATCGAAGAGGTTGAGCCAAAAGTAAGGACTAGTGGTAGAATGTATACAAATGTGATTAACATGTATCAAGTAGATTGAAATGCCATTATTAAATTGGTGAAATTGAATTACTAGGAGTGAAAGGTATCTTTGGTTGATTAGGATCAAAGCTTGTATTTGGGTTTAGTAGATATATAGAAGCTATCATGCCATGGTAGGAAAATAGGTAAAAATAGATTGAATGGGATGAAAGAGTGATTTGATCAAACAAGTTGGGTTGTTTGAATGTTTTGAATGGATGTTTGATTGGTAAGGACTAATTTGGGTACTAAATAGGTGTACAGATGTGTGTGTTATGGTAAGCAAATAATTTAGTAAAAGAGCAAGTCCCATTTTATGTTGAAGGTGTCATTATCATGATTATGAGGAATAAAATGGTTTATAAAATATAGTTATGGATCTCAAGTTATGGGCAAGTGGAATTTTGATTTTATTGAGAAAGTGGTTTGATATAGGGAAGATTTGACTAAATCATGATTCATTTATGTATTGACTAGTTCGAGATTGGAGCTAGGGAGTGAGAAGATGCCGAGTAGATGAGCACCCATTGTGACTCATTATGAGTAGTTGTTAGCACAAATTCAAGTTGGCGAGGAGATTTCCCTAGTGAGTAATGATAGTTTTTGACTTTTATTTATATTTGAGGCTTGATATTGGCAATTTTTAGCTATTTTGAGTCATTTTAAAGTAGTTTAAAAATTCTTTGACTAGTTCCAACACTGTTATCCTAGAGTCAACATTGTTGTCTAAGATGCAGTGTTGCTATCCAAGTTCCAATGTTGTTATCTAGTACTATTGTCCTTATACAGTGCTATTGTCTAATGTGGATGGATTTTTCAATTTTTGAGTTATTCCTACTTTTGTATTTCTTAGTTGTTTGTCCTTGGCATGGTTGTTTGGCATATAGTCTATTTGCTAGTGTTTTTAGGGTGAGGTGTAGATGAGAGAGTTTCATAGAGGCTAGGATATGGAAAATGTAAGATTATAACCATTATCTACTAGTGAGTGTGTTTTTATGGATAGGGTGGGCTGGGTTATGTATGTGATCTTGGTACAATATAGTGGGATAGATATTTAATCACCACCTTATGTGAGAGGTGGAATGTTAATATGTGTACATTATAGCTTTTGAGAGGGTAGATTACTATGACTCTGGAGGATGTGTATTAGATTTCACATTTGTCAATCAATGGGCAACAAGTGTCATTACATGATGACATGGATGTGGATGTCATTGATCATGCATCTAGATACTTTTTAGGGATGCCCAGAGGAGTACACTATAGGGGTAGTGACAGTGATATATTACTATCGATTATTATACAGTCGAGTGTTTCATGCCTATAAAAGTGGTTAGCTACATTATTTGTTTCTTTTATTACTATGGATGGTAGTGGATTATCTATTGCTTATAGGATGCATAGAGTGGTTCAGAGTATTAAGATGTATGGTACCATGTTTTCATGGGGGAGGACTATGATCACTCATTTGTATAGAGATTTATACATATTTATGTAGGAGTCTTTTAGTGGTGGTGTGGGTGCAACCACTTTATTACATTGTTGGGCTTATGAGCATATAGTGGTTGTGTGGTTGATTGGATTGCTGAGGGTGAGTTGGGCATATCCACAGCCATTTTGTGAGCATTGGAATAGTTAGTTGGCTATTCAATCCCCTGGGATAGTTATTATAGGTGGTTTCCAGACAAATTGGTGGTTGATGACATCATATGGAAGCCCCATAGAGGATTTCCTATATGGCTAGAGGATGGAGAATAATTGTATTACATGAGAGTAAGTTTTTGGTTAAATGACCATTGGTCTAGACTTTATGAGTGATTTTAGTATGAGCACATGAATAGGTAGTTTAGATTTTGATAATATGTTCCTCATATAACATGGATATGGTTGAGGAGTGCATGGGTACGAACGAGAGTGGGAGTTCATCCCAGATCAATTGAGGTGGAATTGGCACCATTTCCATTGGATGTGTGAGATGTAGATGATTTGGGGTGAACTGAGGCAATATGTTTTGGTGGTCGAGGCATTGATGGGCTCCACTATATCCAATTGGTGTGCCAAATTCTTGAATATGAGCAACCTGAGTTGATTTAGAGGGTGGGAGGTGAGTGGTTATAATGTGGCCTATATATTTATGTATGCTTTTGTTGTTATTTTTAGATTATATATGACTAATAGAATGTAATTTTATTTCACTCAGGTGAGGTGGTGGGTATGTAGGGTGAGGCATGTGCTAGTTTTAATGGTGGTGATGATGTGTTCTAAGAGACTATTATTGAGTTTACACTACTTGATATTACATGACATGTTCTTGATGATGATTTGGATGAGGGTTTGATAGAGAGAGATATGGTTATGATTGGTGTTTATGCTCACCTATTTGACTGAGTTGTTATAGCTACAACTACCTATGTTAAGGTAGTACAAGAGAGAGAGAGATGAGTATAAGATGCCTCCAAATTATGGAGTGATGAGCTCCAAGATTTTATATGATTATATGGATCTTTAACATTGACATGCAAACTTGTGTGAGGCATATGGTCATTTATTGGAGTGAGATAATCAGTGTAAGAGGAGTTTAGGAGCTCAAAGAGGTAGAGAGTCATCGAGTGCTAGATAGGATTATGGTATGAGTACTAGAGGAGATAGTGAGGCAGAGAGTGAGGGCATGACCCCTATCCATGATTGATTGACCTTGACATGATGTATATGTTTTGAAAACTTATATGCTATATAGATAGTAGTTTGATTTTGAAACTCATGTGTATGCACGTTATGGATTCTAGATTATACTAGTATTGCAATGTTGTGTTTTGGAATAATTAATTTGACGTTTGATGTTGAAATTATATATGATTGGTAAATGGTATGTAGGATATGTGATTTGATTTTATTGATATATTTGGTAAGATGATATTTAGGATATGTTTGGATGTAATTATTTGATTTGTAATCATATGTAAGTAGTAATCATATGTAAGTGATAATATTATTGGTTTTTTTGTAATTGGTAAAACTAATTTGGTAAAGTGAATTGGTTTGTAAGTATGATATAAGTAAGGTCTAGCTTCTAAGATTGGTAAATTATTTAGACAAGTTGAATTAACTGGAGATTGGAAAAAAAGGTTTATATCAATTGATTTGGTAAGATCTGGACTATGATAGGTTAGTTTTGGCTAGGGATGGCTATCTAGAATTAGGAATGTTAGTTGTTAATTTTAAGGAAAAGTAAGATAGAATTGTGTGAATATTACCTTCCCATGAGTGGCTCAAGAATACAAAGGTTAGCTAGACCTTTAACTCCATCATTGCCTTGCTAAGTGAATTTATAAACTGATGCTGAAATGAATGTATGTTGTATCACACTATGTTATAACACTATCTGAACCCTGTCGACCAAGTGAACAAGTGCCCATATTTCTCATGCTATGTAAGACCCTATCCTAAATCTGATGTTGTATGTGAGGCAGTAACTATAGCAGGCTATAATAACTCTATAAAATTTAATTTGACTGGCTGTGATATTGAAACTTTATGTTGTAGAGAATGCTCATTTGATCTCAAACGTAATGGATTGCTATGTGAAATAGGACCTGGAAAGTCTCCCCAGATTGAATATCTCTTTGAAACTATACTTTATTTTCATGCTTGTGATGGTTTTGGATAATTATATGGAGCTACACTATGTATTCCTTGGACAACAATGATATATGTAGGTTGCATTCTCTTAACACGCTTCCAAACTTTTTTTAATAGTTAGAATAAGAGAGATCCTATGAGATTTTATCCTAGGAACCACATGACTCGCATGATGAGTGATCAATGATTTATGTAAAGGAATGCCCTAGGATGAATCAGTCATGGAGGAATGAGATCTAGGGTTCCATGATGGAGGAGAGCTCTATGCCCCCTATGTGAATGTTATAATACCATTATCAACACATCTAGAAATGCAATCTTGGAGTCCAAAATAGGTATCTGCATTGTGTCCATAAATATTATGATAATTATAAAAGGGATGATATGACTATCTATGTAAAATATGTGGATCTCAATGATGAAAAAAAGGTAATTTGATTAACCTCCTAGCTAGTAGTCCTAATAATATGATAGATGGGATATCCCACTCTGAATTAAAATGTAGTGGTACTAGTTGGTAGTTCTCTATATTGCATACTATGAGTGGTGTTTTGGAAACTTGCTCTTTATTCTTGACTATTTTCTTTTTTGGTTGTGGTCTCTGATCTTATCTAGAACATGGTCGATGTAGAGTAGTAGGAGTTTTATTTGAAGATGCTACTATGAAATCTAGCATAATCCAATTAACTAAATCTACCTCAATCAATCCCAATTTCTTTTCCAAATGTAGAACTGTGTAACACAAATGTCTAAAAATAGGCTCTATCTGATATAGTAAATGCCTGAGGAGAGGTTGGTGAAGGACCTTGATGAAGTATACTAAACCTCTAGATCTATTGGTTTTTATTAATATTAAAAAATGAGCCTTAAATCTTAAGATGTACTCGCTTACTAGCTCTGAAGAATTTTGATGTAGTGTGGCAAGTTTCTCATATGTAACATGAGGGCCCATGTTTATACTATAGTTCCTAAGAAAATCCTCCTCTAGGTCATCATATGTGTGTAATGAACCAATGGGGAGTAAATGAAACAACCAATTATGTGCTTCCCCTACTGTCTATTGAAATAACTTGAGTAAAATCAAAGGACTTGTCTAAGGTGGCAAAGTTTTCTAAAAGGCTTGAAGGTGTGTGAATGAATTTCTAGTTCCATCAAAATGAGGTAATGATGGTGTTTGGATATGCTTAGGTAATGCAGATTTTATGAATGTTTTTAAAACATGGTTACCATGTAGATCATTGGCATCCATCCAAGATTTATAAGCTTTGTTTTCTAGTGTAAGGAGATGTACTTGGTGTTGTAATTCACCAACTACATGCATCAAAAAAGGATCTCTTGGGATGGTAAATTACTATCTTGAAGTGGTTAATTAAATAATTGAATTTGATTATTAATTTTATCCATAATAATGATACATTTAGAAATTGGATCATAAAGAGGTGGTGTGATCACTTGAACCTTGGGAGTAAAGGTAGCTTGGATCTTGTGAGAGGGATGTGGGCTACCATTCTCTTTAGGTGATGGGTGAGAATTGGGTTTTACTGTAGTGAGGGGTGGCTTGGGGGATTCATTGGTATCTTTATGTTTTAGTGAATCACATTCTAAATTAGTAGCAATGTGCTCTTTAAATTAACATATGCATGATTGGAATTAGAATCATTCATATATTTAGAATCAACATTTTGGCATGCATAAGACTTAAGAGGAGTGAGAGAATAGTTAGAAGTATGAGATGTATTTTCTTCTTCACTATATGCATAGTAGTCATGAGAATAACCTCCTGCAGCAGATTACCTCCTACAACAGATTTAATCAAATTATGTGAAAATAAAATAACTCTTACAAATAACAAAAACATAAAAAGCTTATATTGATCACATGCCACTTTGAGGGGGAAACCTCCTTTGAGCAAGCTCAATACAATAAATTCGTGGATGCATTCATTGGGCCTCAACACTTACTTATATACTAACTCTATTCTAACAACTACTACTTCCCTTGTATGTGGGATTATTCAAATATGCTCTAAGGGATGACTTACAAAGCATATACATCCATAGCAATTATTACACTAATACTACAAAGAGAAGGGTAAGGCACGGGTTCCTAACATCCCCTCCCCCTTAGAAAAATATTTGCCCTCAAAGCTTCAGATGTGGGAATTGTTGTTAAATCTGGAAGAGTGGTTCCCATGTTGCATCTTCTGGTTGCATGTCTTGCCATTAGATTAAGACCTCTGTGATGGAGTGGGATCAACGTTGGTAGGTGCACCTATCCAAGATTGCTTCTAGCTTGAGAAGGATAGAGCCTTCATTATCAAGTGCTAGTAAAACTATCTACACTCGGATGTTGGATCCAATAACTTGCTTCGAACAGGAGACATGAAAGATGGGATGAACTTGGGAGGAAGGTGGAAGCTCTAACTTGTAAGCAGTTGACCCAATCTTCTGGAGAACCTTATATGGCCCATAAAACTTTGGAGCAAGCTTTTGGCACCCTTTTAGTTTTAGTGATGATTGTTTGTATGGCTGTAGATGAAGAAAGACCACATCACCAAGTTGAAAGGTATGCTCTAAACGGTGCTGATCAACCTACTACTTCATTCGGTTTTGTGCCATGTGGAGATTGTCCCACAAGGTGTAGAGAATTTAATCTTAGTTTCATAGAGTAGTGTCAACTAGCTGAACTGGTGAGCTACCAAGATTATATGAAAGAAGTGGTGGTAGTACTTGACCATAAATTGCTTCATAGGGAGTCATTTTGGTGGAAGTGTGGTATGAGGTATTGTACCACCATTCAGCTATGGGAAGCCACTTGGCCCATTAATGTTGTTTTTCTAAAGCAAAGCAATGAAGGAAGGTCTCTAAGCATTTGTTGACTATTTCTATCTGGCCATCTGTTTGTGGGTGGTACCTAGAGCTCATTCTCAACTGTGTGCCTGTGTGATGAAATAATTTTGTCCAAAAATGGCTGGTGAAAGTTGCATCATGATCTGAGACAATTGAAGAAGGAATGTGATGAAGATGGAAGATATAATCCAAGAAAACCTATGTGACTATGGAGGCTGTGTATGGGTGGATAAGTGCACAAAAATGACTATATTTGGAGAGGCAGTCGACTACGATTAGGATCACTGTCTTTCCCCTAAATTTAGGGAGGCCCTTAATGAAATCCATGGAAATATCTATCCAGATCCTAGTAGGAATGGGAAAAGGCTCAAGTAAATTGGGAGTCAATGTGGTTTTACCTTTGTTTCATTGGCAGGTATCACATTCAGCCACCATCTATTTAATTTCGGCTTTCATGCCTTTCCAAAAGAAGTGTCGACGTGCCCGCTCATAGGTTTTGAGAAATCCTAAGTGCCCTATTGAGGAGGAAGCATGGATTTCATAGAAGATGGCCTGATGCAAGTTTGTACTTTGGGAAAGTACTAGACAACCCTTGTATCATAGAGAAGCACCATCCCATGAATAATGTGGTACTGCAGAGGGGTTAGTGGCCAATTTATGAATGAGGTGGCATAAGGAGGGATCATTTACAAACCCTTGTTGGATAGATTCCAACTAGTTTGAAATGGGTATGGAGATGAAAGAGAGGGAAGGTTGGTCCTCAAAAGTTCTTGAGAGAGCATCAACCACAACATTGTCTTTTCCCTTCTTATAGGTGATCTCATAATCATAACCCATGAGTTTGCTGACCCACTTCTGCTGAGCTAAGGATGAGACCCATTGTTCCAAGAAATATTTCAAACTCTGATGATCAGTTTTGATGCACAAATGATTTCCTAGTAAGTAGGGTCTCCATTTTTTTACTGCATGTAAAATTGCCATCATTTCCTTTTCATATATAGACAAAGCTAAATTGTGGCCAGAAAGGGCTTTGCTAATGAAGGCAATTGGTCAACCCTCTTGGAGAAGAAAAACACCCAAGCTGATGCTACTGCATCTCTTTTGATCATGAAAGTTTTGGTGAAGTCTAGTAGTGCCAAAACTGGTGTGCTACACATAGCCTATTTGAGTTTGACAAATGTTTGATCAGCTATTTCACCCCAGGTGAAAGCATCCTTCTTCAATAAGGAAGTCAAAAGAGCCACGATCTTTCCATAATCTTTGATGAACTTGCAATAGTATCTTGTCAAGCCTAAGAAACCATGAAAGCTCTTGAGGGTGGTTGGTCGAGGCTAATTCTGCATAGCACTAATTTTTTTTGGGTCCATGCAAACCCCATTGGCTGAAACAATGTGCCCCAGATAGACGATTTCCTCTTGACTGAATGAACACTTGGATTGCTTAGCAGATAATTGATTATCTGCTAACAATTGTAATGCCCTGTCAATATGTTGTAGATGCTTGGCCCATGTACGGATATAGATCAAAATGTCATCAAAGAAAACTAAAATAAATTGATGGAGAAAAGGCTGAAAGATTTTATCCATGAGTGCTTGAAAAGTGGAAGGGGCATTTGTAAGGCCAAATGGCATGACAAGGAACTCATAGTGACCTTCATGCATATGGAAGGTTTTCTTGGGAATGTCATTAGGATGTACTTAGATTTGATGATAGCCAGAATGCAGATCCAACTTGGAGAAGAATTTGGCCCCATGGAGCTCATCAAAAGGCTCATTAATGATAGGAATTGGGAATTTATCTATGATAGTGAGGTGGTTAAGGGCTCAAAATTCAATGCAAAGGTGCCATGACCCATCTTTTTTGTGGAAAAGAAGTATTAGGGAGGAATATGGGCTGGTGCTGAGGTGAATAACTCTAGACTTGAAGAGTTCCTAGACTAAGTTATCAATTTCAGTCTTTTACAGATGGGGGTAATGGTATGGCCAGATGTTAGGTGGGATGCTTCCTAGAAGGAGAGGAATGTGGTGATCTTTAGGTCATGAAGCGGGCAAACCTACTGGTTCTAAAAAAATGGTTGCATGCTTGTTGAGTATGGCTTATAAATCTATAGGGTGGTTAGTAGCAACGGGGGGCTGGAGTTGAATGGAATGCAACTGTGCAATGATCCCATGTGAGCCTTTCTTCAAAAGTTTTTCCATGTGATGAAAATTGATGATGCTAGCAAATCTTGGCAATAACCCTTTTAAGGTGTGATTCTGACCATTATCTTTGAACTTCCCTTTACATGGCAATGTGCCCCTATTAGTAATCATGACCTCAAAGCTAGAACAAGGGTATACAAAGTAGTTTTCCGCCTTAGCAATGTGAGGATCGTTGAAATTATGAGTATTACCCGAGTCAATGAGGATTGTGAGAGGGATATTTTTGAAGCACCCTTTGACCTTCATGGTTTGGGGAGTGGTGACACCTACTAGTACATGTACTAAGATCTCAAGTTGAGTCTCTTGAACTACTAGGTCCTCTTCAGTGCCAGGTTTTTCTTGAGCATCTTGAAATTTTGGAATATCAAGCTCGCTATCCTTCTCTAGTGGTGACTCCACATCTAGCAAGTAATGTTTTTATTGGATGCACTTGTGACCCCTAACCCATTTGTCATCATAGTTGTAACATAATCCATTCTCTTTGTGAGCCCACATCTCTGCCTCAATCAGGTGCTTGATTGGTGTGGTTATGGTTGTCCACTGATTCACTGTGTTCTTTACTAGTGAAAAGGTGGGAGGTCAATGCTGTGTGGAGAGTTTATCTTCTGCTAACTTAGCCAAGCCCAAAGCATCCATCATATTTTCAGGTCAAAACATTTTTACCTCTGAGTGAATCAACTCTCTGAGGCCACTAACAAAGCAACTTTTGAAGAAGTCATCTGATAACCCTTCAGTGTGATTAACAAGTTTGTCAAATTCAATCTACTATTCATGAATAGTACCTATTTGATAGAGTTTGGTGAGGGCTCCTATGAAATCCTCAAATACTGAGGGACCAAACTTGCCTAGAATTAAGGATGCAAAACTTGACCAATTGGGTTCATCATTTGACTTGAGATACCAATGGTACCACTGAAGTGCTTCTTGTTCCAAATGAAAGGAAGTAATTGGGACTTTGCTTGCAGAATAATTATTATGGAGGTTGAAGAATTGTTCAGCTCAATATATCCATCTTATAGGATCTATACCATTGAACCATGGAAAGTCTAGCTTAGGTCCATATGAGAAGTTGGAAGCAAAGGAGCGACGCTTTAAAGAAGACTCCTCCTTTTGCACTCTATGGAGCAAGATGTTATTATGTTGATTCAAGCCACACATCATACCGGTTAAATTTGTAACTTGAGATTTCAATGTGGTGATTTCTTCCTCCATGATTTTTGTGCCTGCATGAGTGGTGACCATAACTAGTTGTTAATAGCTGGGGATCCTTCATGTTCAGGGTAGCGCCCTAAATTTTTTTTTTTAGAGGCTCTATTTTTTTTTACTACTGCTTCAAAAATGGATTGTCTACAACTGTGTGGTTGGAAATATCCTCAACTATGGATACGATGTTGTTTGCTCTCTGAACCTGCTAAGTTGGATATGGACCCCAAGTTTGTTTGGCTGCCTAAAGGATTTTTTTTAAATTCTCTCTGGCCACCAAAGTTGTTTGATTGAGTACCACTCTCCAAAAATTTATGGCCATGGGTTTACCCTTTAATGATAGCTTTTGGTTTACCTCATGGGTGGGAACTAGTCAATCAGGATGGGGCCATTCTCCTTTTTGCTGGCAGGTCCTCTCAATGGGCCAGCTACTTTAGGGTTCTTGTAGTACTCCTCACAATGATTTTTAGGGATTATGCCCAAACACTTCCCATATTTAATTGGATGGGTATTTACCCAATCTGAAATGATGAAACCTGCAATGAAAAAAATTCTTGCCAGAAATGGCGTAGCTCCTAGAAAGCCCTGCTTCGAAAAAAAATTAATCCAAATCTACCCACAAAGCCAAGATAGCGCTCTGATACTAGATGAGAAGAACCTCTTGCAAAATATTACCTCCTACAATAGATTTAATTGAAATATGTGAAAATAAAATAACTCTTACGAATAATAGAAACACAAAAAGCTTATATTGATTGTAGGCCACTTCGAGGGGGCAACCTCCTTTGAGCAAGCTCAATACAATAAGTTCGTGGATGCCTTCATTGGGCCTCAATACTTACTTATATACTAACTCTATTCTAACAACTACTACTTCCCTTGTATGTGGGATAATTCAAATATGCTCTAAGGGATGACTTATAAAGCATATGTGTCCATAGCAATTATTAAACTAATACTGTAAAGAGAAGGGTAAGGCACGAGTTCCTAACAAGTCATCATTATTCCATGCATTATCACAATATTTATTTTGTTCATTTGAAATATAATAATTTAAAGTATCATTTTCATATTCACTTTCATTTTCATACTCATTTAAATGTTAATTATTGTATTCATAATCACTTCCATCATTGCTAGGGAGAGGTGAAAGAGAAAGATTTGATTCCTTTCTAATATACAATAAGTTATCATTGGAATTTGGAATATCATGTGTATTTATGCTATCCATTAATGGAATATATAAATTTTATTCTTTTGAAACATGATAATTAAGAATAGAAGAGTTATCATTTGAACATTCTTTTGAAAGAGTAGAGTTAAGAACACATAATGCACCATTTGAACTATGCTTTGCTAATTTGATTCTATTGAATTTATATTGTTGTATTATAAACATAGTAGTAGAAGAGTTATCATTTGAACATTCTTTTGAAAGAGTAGAGTTAAGAACACATAATTCACCATTTGAACTATGCTTTGGTAATTTGATTCTATTGAATTTATATTGTTATATTATTCCATGCATTATCACAATATTTATTTTGTTCATTTGAAGTAGAATAATTTAAAGTATCATTTTCATATTCACTTTCATTTTCATACTCATTTAAATGTTAATTATTGTATTCATAATCACTTCCATCATTGCTAGGGAGAGGTGAAAGAGAAAGATTTGATTCCTTTCTAATATACAATAAGTTATCATTGGAATTTGGAATATCATGTGTATCTATGCTATCCATGAATGGAATATATAAATTTTAATCTTTTGAAACATGAGAAGTAAGAGTAGAAGAGTTATCATTTAAACATTCTTTTGAAAGAGTAGAGTTAAGAGCACATAATGCGCCATTTGAACTATGCTTTGGTAATTTGATTCTATTGAATTTATATTGTTGTATTTTAAACATAGTAGTAGTAAAAGGTAGAGAGAGATTAGGTTCACATGGAAGTAAATCATCACCAATGAGATGTTTATTTGAAAGTGCATGATTAATTTGTGTATTTTGTGCATTGTGCCTAGGAGAATGAGGTGAGAAGTATTTTTCCCATTTAGCAAAAGTATTATTTTGATAAAGATAAAAAGAGATAGGCTTTATAGGAGAAGATGTATCTATATATTCTTCACTATCACTTTTTTATGCATGGTAATTTTCTTCATTGCAACAATAGTAATTATCCTCATTAGATATAAAATCATTTTCCACATTTTTACCTAGTGTGTAATTTTATAAATTGGTCCATTCATTATCATAATTGTGAGAAAAATTAAGAAATTTATTTATGGGATGAGAAGGATGAAATGCCTTTGTGTCCATTTTATCACCAAAGAGAAGTTTGAAAAATACTATGAAGCAAATAAATGCACAAAGAACTACTAACATTGAATTTTGAAAATTAATTTTGCTAACCCAAACAATTTGCAATAAATTCAAATTATTTTTATAAAAATTGTAAGGGAGGGTAATTTGAGGTTTGAGGATCTAGTTTGGGAATATAGGGTTTTTAGCTAGGGTTTTAGAAATTTTAAAAATTATGCAATAATTTAAATTATAAAAATTATTTTGAAATAGAATAATTGTACTATAATTTTACAAAAATTATAATTTTGGAAATTAATTTTTTGCACAAGAAACTACTGATTTTGAAATAAATTTTGACAAGGTAATTATTTTACAAAAATTCCAAAATAGTTCTTTAAAATTGGAAAAGAGGTGATCTTATTATTGGATGACCTAGTTTTTGAAATCTAGGGTTTAGTGAATTTATTGAAAATATCTCAATTAATTTGTAGTTTTCCAATTTCTAAATTTAGGAAAAATTAGGAAAATATTGATAAAAATCAAGAATAATTAGCCCTAGGGTTTTTAGGTTTTTTATGTAAAAAATTTGAAGTGAGGTTCACCAAATGTTTTACTAAATTTGAGAAACTATAGGTTTAATTTCATTAATAGTAAAGGGGTCTAGTTAAGGGCAAACTCAGTAAATAAAATGTTCCTTAATTAACCTACTGATTTATTATATCTAGAAGTACTTAATTGATTTCTAAAAATACCAAACAAGGGGATAAGAGTAAAACTTAGCTAATTCTGGGTTGAGACAGAGGAGATAGAGGCTACCAATTTCTGATTTGGCTAGGTAGATTGTCAAAAATAGGATCTAAAAGTCTATTTTTTAATTGGATAGTAGCACTGGAAATGGGACACTTGGAGGTCCAGTGCTATAGTCTAAGTTTTGGTGTTGTAGCCTTTAGTGTCTAAGCTTTCTAAGATTTTTGGGTTTTGTTTATCTATTCTAAGAGACCTTACATACCAAATTTTAGCTCTTGAGAGTCATTGAAACTTAATGTAAGTATTTTTACATCTTCAATACCTGTACTTGTCTATGCTCATAGAAATGAAAAATAGATTAAAAGAAAAATGGGGTAAAACTGGGTTAGGGGAAGAATGATCACATTATCAATAACCTCTATTATTCTGATTGTTACCTACAGTAACCCTCAAGTTAGGGTCTCAAATCTGATATAGTTCTCCCTTAGGGAATTTGCATAGTCAATGTACATGATTGATGCAAGAATGAATTTTACTTAGGTCCTTCTTTGATCAAGCATGCAAATATAAGTGTGATGTATAAAACTAAGTTATACTATTGACTAATTTTTATTGTGTCTAATGTGCCAAAGTAGTAAGTGCTAGATATAAACTGCCTTGTGTAGTCGTTTATATAGGAGTCACATTATTTTGAATTTGGGAGCTTTATTCATATTTGAATGACATTGGGAAGCTTAATAATGAAGCAAATAAAAGTGGTAAGACTTATCCAATGGAAGAAACTGACCATTAGAATGAAAACTAGGTTTGGACAATAGTGCTAGAAACTAAACACCCTGGGTTTCAGTGCTATAGTCCATATTTAGGCACTATTATCTAGGGGGTTTAGGACCTAGGGGGATGGGTCAGGGTCTAAAAGAGGTCTCTAGGCCTAAATGGGTTAAACCTGGTCAGATATGAATGATTAGGAATAGGTAAAGGGATGTCTAGGGAATGTAGTAAGACCAAGACAAGATAAACAAGAAGACCTAGCTAAATGTGAATAAATATCATATTCTCCAATCAAAGTCTCCTATAAAAAGATCATGAAAATACATAATATGTGTGTTTTATTGACCAATTTAGGGTGATTAAAAAAATCATAATTGCATAATAAAAGTAATCATACTAAAATCTAGCCATGGCTGGTATAATAATAGAGCCCATACTATCAATTTATAATAATAATTAATTACATTTCCATCAATTATGTTGCATTAATATATAAGTACAATAATAGATATAATGATCTACAGAGCTCAAGTCACACTAACAATCTCAAGTGTAGTCTCCAATTAAGTACTGCAATGGAGAGGAAGAGCATCAACTGACTGCTTTTCAACACCAACCACATACCATCGATCCTACACATAATACCCCAAATAGCGAATGGCCCTCCATTCACAGATGGGTAGATAGTGATAGTGCAAGAATATAGAGAGACATGCTAGTACCTTATGTTTCATATGATTATTACTATATGATGTGTACCATAAATAAATATGTTCTAACATGATATGACACAAGCATATAAATCATACATATTAAATGACAATGTCTATCTAAACATTACTTTGGCTAAAGTTTTTAAATAATATATAATCTTTGGGATTAATCAAATTCATACACACCACTTGATTGGATTATCTTATCTGACATTGATAATGCTAATTAAGCTAATGAAGTCCATCTCATTATTTAATTAGAACCACCAATGCTAGATTTGGTTAGCATATATTTGTAACTAATAGTTTCATGCAATTATTTATACTAAAAATTACTAAACATATGTTGATTTCAAAAATAATTACTATATATACATTTAAAATCCATCAAATAGATGAATGACCCTCATTTATATTATTTATCTCATAAATAATATTTATGACAAGCAAGTTTATTTACCATATGGGTATAATACAAGTCATTCGAAGAGTCTATTTTCCTTAAGCAAATGGTAAATTCAAAATTAACATTTTCATAACATAAATTTCATACCAATCAAAATAACCAACATTTAAAATTTTCATAAAGATTTAACAACATTTACTTATTCATCTTTTTTTTTAAATTAGGCTATGTTTGTATAGTTATAATTCCCTATCCTTTAATATTTCTTGAATTACCTTATTAGTCACTACTATAACTATATGCATGTTATCTATTCTGTAAATATAAGTTATACATGTATATGAGGACATAGGCTCTCTTATACATGTATTCCATATATTTATGTGATGATAATGTATATATCCCATAATATATATAATTTAATTTAAAATTAACATTCTGACCTACTAACAAAACTTTTTCTTTATTCTTTTAAAATCTTAAAAGGTAAAAAATTTCAATAAAAGGCTCAAGAAAAAATAGGGCTTTCTCAATTCCAAAACCCCTATATTCATAATTTAACATCATAAATAATGAATCCAACTAGGCTCAATTTTATTCCTAATCTCATATTTTTTCTATTCCTAAAATTTAAGTCATTTATTTAATAATCTAAGTTACCAAATACCATGGAAAAATAGTCAATAATTTTCTTAACATAGTGAAATATGTTTTTAATTTATATCAATGCTCATAGTTTTCATTTCCAACCATAATATATTCGATTTCCTATGTTCTTAGGTTATAAGTCGAATTCACAATTTTAAGACTAGTCTATTTCAAAAACACACAGTTCTTAATAATCTTACTCAAACACATACAAGTCCCATAACAAATCACACAAGCTATTATGTGTATAAAATATAGACAATGTACTTAATTTGTACATACCGTGGTTGTATGTCTTACTATTCATATAATTTATGTATAGTCCACTCATATGTATTCAATTCATAGTGTTTAAAACAAAATTCTATATTCCTTTGAATACATTATCCCATAAATTCATGTGACTATTAAATATACACTATATATATATATATATATATATATATATATATATATATATATATATATATATATATATATATATATTTAATATAGTCACATGGATTTATGGGATAATGTATTCAAAGGAATATAAGAATTTTGTTTTAAACACTATGAATTGAATACATATGAGTGGACTATACATAAATTATATGAATAGTAAGACATACAACCACGGTATGTACAAATTAAGTACATTATCCCATAAATCCATGTGACTATATTAAATATACACTATATATATATATATATATTTATACTTGTTTATCTTTTAAAGAATACATTTCCTATATATTATTTAGATATATTTATATACACAGTTTGTATATAAATATCCATACTATATTTTGTATAAACTCCACTTTAAACAAAACACTATAGTCTATATATGTTTATGTGTCATATATGGTACATGGTTTATATGTCACATATGGTACTCAATTTTTATGTCACATATAGTACATAAAACAAAACCCCTTTTTAAAATCTGTTCAACATTTTCATAGTTTTGATGGGAAGTATAACCCCAGTATATACATGAATAAACATGTCTTATTTCCAATTCTATTACCAACGTAAACAAACTCTGTTCTACCTAAATTTTGGCTGTCACCAAGATATCATCAAAATAAAACAATAGTATATCTATTTTCCCAAATACAGACCCATCTTAATAGTTTAATGACTCAATAAATATCTTTTTAAAACAAAGATAATTCACTACTTCCATATTATATTGACTAAGTATGTAGGTATAATATGTTTTAACAAAACTCACTCTTTTATTGCATATATATATTCCCTCAAGTTATCTTCTTCTTGAACTAAGGAAATATGATATTTATTTTTAAAACTTTATTTAACCCTAGGGTTTAACATCCTTTCAATTCTAAATCAAAACACCTAGGATTTGAGGATAATGGGTTAGCTCTGTAGATGGTTGATCCATACATAGTGGTAAGCCTGTATCCATTCAAAAATATATTCCTTTTCCTAGACCCAAAGTATTATAATCATACACAAAATTTTATTTTGTATTTGTATGTAAAAAAAATACCAACCTTCTCAATGCTCCTATTTGAAACTCTAAGAACTTGAAATCCCTTTGCTTTGCTACTCTACAAATTTCCTCCTTTATTTTTCACATATCTCCTTTCCTTCCACAACTCTTTCTTATTATTTTTCTTCACCAACCTCCTTCCATTCCAAATTTGCATGCCACTATTCACTTATTCACATTCCATGCATAATATCCAAATTTTCCTCTAAACTCCACTAATATGCATTTATCTCTTCATTAAACATACCAGAAGCTCTAATTTCTCTCTCTTTTAAAATTTATCAGATATTATAGAACATTAACAATTTTTTCATGATCAATTCACTATAATTTCTTGATTATATCCATGACACAAGTCTACATTAATCATTAACATAATGATATCCATACTTTTAATTTGTAACGTAGTCTCATGCATGACAATCAAAGACTAGGCTTAGATTGGACTTAACTCGTAGGTTAGTATTTTTAGGATAGTTCAATATCCTTGAATATAATAAAACAAAGGTAATTTTCTCTTCATCAAAATATAGATAAATCTATAACTGATTTCAATAACAAGATAGCTATTTTAATCAATTACTAGGGCTATGTATATGTCTTAACTTTATTTTTAATAGATTAACTTATATTGATATTCTTGAATATCAATAATAGCAAGATAAACATTTAATGTTGTTTCTAAAGACATTATATACATAAAATAGTAATTAGATATCTTTTATTTGATCTACTTTAAAAAATCATAGACAAACATAAGTAAAATAACCTCATGTAATCTTACTACAATATCAAGTAGTGAGTCCATGTATAAAATGCTATCACATACAATATTTAATCCATAACTAAGTACTAACATTTAAAAAACACAAACTATAATATCTAATAATCTAAATGCACAAGGCATATAACATTTTTAATCTAATGTGGTGTGTATAGGGGTCTTAGCAATTCCTCTATCATCCTTCACTATTTCCATCTATGCCACCCTGTCTGATGATGCTCTCCCTCTGTCATGGTCAGAGGGATAAATTTTCTTACATCCATCTCATGAAAAGAAGATAAATAGTCAAGTATATCATGATACATATAAAATAATGCTATAAAAATAAATATAACATAATCATTATGTATAAAATTCATAATTTGTCATCTCAAAATAATGAACTCATGAAATCTAAGTAACATACATCTGTCCCATAATAAGAAATGAATTAAGATTTAGTTAAAAATTAAAAATTAATTAAATTAAACTTATTAATTCATGAATAATTAGGTATATCAATTTAATGAGAGAATCAGGATGTAACATTTAAAGTTTTAGCTAAGAAATATACATCATTCTATTTTTGAGTTATTAATGGCTTCACCCTGTGTAACATCAACTTTGCTATTCCTATGTTTGTTTTCAATATTTATTTGTATAGAAATGGGAACTTCATAACAATGGTTTTGACCTGTTAAATGATGGATTCACTTTATAGAATTCTTAGCTTTGACCCTATTGAACAATGGTGTCACTAGGTAAACTTATACACTAATTTCATATTTTATAGTTTATTTTTGTGACTTTACCTGACCTAAAAAATGGATTTTCCATGCTAAATGATGGATTCACAAAAGTTTCTTTCTACATCTGTGTTTTTAATAAATCAATGATTTTGCCCTATTAAACAATGGCTTCACTATGTATTTTTCAAAAACTCGAGAGCTCAAAATGGATTGTTATTTACTTAATTTTTGGCTTCTAGATAAGCAAGCCCCCTAAAATTTTGTAGGACCTAAGGTGGAAAGAGAGAGTCTTAAGCATTGTTAAAATATCACATATAATTTTTTTTGAGATTAAAATCCACTTAATCACATTTGTCTTTTAGTTTTTGAAGTTTTTACAAGTGCAAACAATGTCAAGAGGGAGATAATTTTCAATCACATTTTAATTTGGTCCTATTAAAAGAAACTTACATTTTTTTATAGCTCTTAAGATATTTTTAACTTTATGTTTGTTTTTTGTTATTAGCTAAAATTCAAAATTCATAGTTATGTTTATTTGTTTGTTGAAAATTAGAAACTATAGCATGTATGATTTTCCCCCACCCCTTTAGGGAACTCGAGTGACTAGAAGTGCTTAGTTTATTGCCTTGTTTATTTTGTCTTGTTAGAAATAATGTCACGTAGGATCTCCCTAGGATTTGAGTGACTTGGGTGACTCATAAATGACCTCTAAAGTATTTTCATTTTATTTTCTTGCATTTAGCTTATGGGTGGGATCTTGTTTCTCCCTCACAAGTTATATATGGGTGAGCTTACCTAGGGTTTTATTTCCCAGCATCATACTAACCCCACTCCATAATGGGGTTTATAAATTAGGTGTATGATGCTAAAATTTGCAATGGATTGAATGGCTAACTTCTATGATCCTAATGAAAACTTGGGTTAAATCTTGATAAACATAAGACTCTACTAAGAAGTACATGACTAGAGTTGCTATGCAAAGAAATAAACCCTTGTAGAGTAAGTTAGCAGGTATGAACTTAATTGACATGATTGTGCCCTTGTGTTATTCACACTTGGGACTATTTAGTACATTTAAGATTTATATATTTTTAATCAACCCCACTTGTCATGGAGTTTATTGCCAAATGCTGAGTGCTCCTCACTCTAAGTTCATGCCACATGTTAATGCTTGATAGATAGAGGGGGGCACAAAAACTATACCTACACCTATACTTTATTTTTTGGATTAAAACTTAATTCCTTACAAGCATTGGTATATTAGTGGAAACTTTGGTAGAAGATAGACATACTCATGTTAGTTCTATAGATAGGATGAGCCATTAGTGACACTTCTATTTTATTTGATTTACATGTGTATTTTTAGACTAAAACTATTTATTTGTATTATCATGTCAAAATAAGTCCAAAATATCACATTGTTTTCTCACCACTTTAGCCTAAGAGGTATTACTCTAGCTATTTTTTTATTACGCCTTTTGTCTTAGAGTTTTGTTCTAAAACCATTTATGTGTCACTTATTTAAACGGGGTGTCAATACACTGCATGTTTCATCTCAAACATTTTCCTTGGATATTTTAGTCTAAAACCATTGTCATGACATTTTTTTTAAAGGTATATTGGTATGATACCTTAATTATTCCAATCTCTTGTCACCTTTGAAACCAAGTTTGAAGCTATTGTTAAACCTCTCTTATTTCAAATGTGGGGTTACGCTACCTATTTTGGTTTAGCCCTTTTGCCTTAGAACATATGAGTCTTTTTACATTAAATTTAAAACTCAACCTTTCAAAGTGTAAATCCTAAATTAATTAGGTTCACACCAAAGAATCATCTAATTTGGGCTTAGGTTGTCTAACTTTTGTGTTTAGATTGTGTTACTTGGGTTTATTTATTATTTGATCTAAAAGACCCCTTGCTTAGACCCAATGATTATTGTTTATTTAATACCTTGTTTAGGGAGTCCTTTGAGCCAATTTGTTACAACATGCCTTGTTTGAAGTTTGTTGTCCCAAAAATCCAAGTGTCCTTATTTAATTTTTGAAAAAGTCTCTTGTGAATAAAATATTGAGTCTTAGTGAGCCAATTACCTTAGTTTAGATTTTTTTTGAGTTCTTGGTTGAGTTATTTATTTCTGAGTCTAACCTTGTTTTTCATGCTAATGATTATAACCACCTTTAGGTAAATTATTGTTATATTTTAATCTTAGTTCATAATTATTCTACTTTATCTAGACACTTTTGTTACTGATTATAACCACCTTTAGATAAATTGGTACCTTAGACATATAAGAGTTTTAAGCTTTCATGTTATTTTTACCACTGATTATAACTACCTTTGGGAAAATTAGTATCATTTGTTAGACTAGTTTTGCATTTATTTTGTTATACCTTTTCCTATTTTAGTTATTTTACCCTTTGTGCCTCTTTTACAAAGTCAAAGGTTCTTTTTTTTAGACCTTGATTGTTTATTACCTTTAGCCCTTTGTTTTTCATGAGACCTATCTGTAGATCTGAACATGCCTTGTTACACACGTAGCATGACCATGTATAATCCATACTATGAGAACTTTGTGACTAATGACCATTTTATTCAAGAGTATTATGGTGACATAGCTTATGAGATGGATCCCTATCCATGTTATTTATTTCATATGTTGAACAAAGCATGACCCTTTAGCAAAATATTTGGTGACTTTACCTCATTATCTAGACCAAGAACTAGAGTAAATAACATAGTACCTTTTTCAAATGATGCCTAAAACTGAACAAAGCAAATAATAAGAGCCCTAATATTTTATGATTCCAACACAAAAAGTTATGATCTTTACTTGTTTGAATGTTATTTGTTAGAGAACAAAGATGAAGTTGTCATCATACTTATTGAAGTAGGAGCCAAGTTTTCACTAGACTTCTCACATGAGAGTCTGAGTAGTTTGATTAGAACTCTTGGTAATGTGCCTTAGATTGAACCATTCAAACAAGCATTAACTAGTTATAGTTAATCTTTAGTCCAAATGTCATAGCAAGACCAAAGTATGATTGAAAAATGGAAAGGCCCTATGGATGAACAAATAGAATAGGTATAACAAGCGTACCAAAAATATCTCAACCTAGCTCATAATATTAATGCAAGGGCTATTTATAACATGTCTCTTATTGAGATAGCTCCATCAACAAGGTAAAAAATGGATGCTTTAGGTTATGCAATCTAAGACATAGACCCATTTATCTAAAACACATTTCTTGGTGACACGTAAAGTGTCCCTATTTTTATGGAAGAGACTATCGATCAACTAAAAGACCTCACTCAAAATATTGTGGATAAAACACAAATGTATTCTAATTTAAACCAAATTGGGTATATTTTATTATCAAATAATACACATCAGATTCTTCCAAATAGTTCTATGAGTGGAATCCATCAATAGGGGATATGCATGCCTATTTCATAAAATCAATAAATGACCTACACTCCTCAACCAAATACTTCCTTGAGTGTGCAATAGGGGGTAAGAAATCAATAAAAAACCAAATTACCACCATAAAAAGTCTAGAACACTACACTACCTCAATAGTTTATAATGAATGTTCTACCATAATAAACACAAATCAATATACCTTATCAATCACAAACATTACCTAACCAACAACATATTCCTATTGGTAAAAAATTACTAGTTGGTCAACAACAACAAATACCAAACCCCTAATAGTTTCCTAACTAATAAAAAGTGCCTATTCAACAAAAAGTGTTGATCCAATAGCAAAATTTCAACCAATAATAAGGTCCTTATGTACAGTAGATACCGAGCGCTAGGCAACAATTACCTTTCCCCCAATGGGTATCACACATACAATAAGGATCCAACTATAAATACCTTTAATAGTAGGGATCTAGTCAACAATGAATTCCCTATCTACAACAAGGTTCAATAAGTAGGCAACAATTTCACTCTGAAACCCAAAAATATAAAAGCATTCCATAGAGCCAAATGCCATTACCATAGCCACAATTTGCTATCCAAGATTATGTAGCCAATCCAAACCATAATGTGTTTTAATAGTATCATATTATGCATCCATATTATAATTCAAATGTACAAATACACATACTTGGTCATATGGCCAATTCAACTAGCATCCCATTATATGCCTACCCTAGTTAAGGTAATCCACCCTTGACCACACAACCTTAACAAAAACATGCCACACCATCTAATTCCTTTCCCAAGAGTTGTAATAGATGAAGGATGAAATTCAAGCTATACACATTTAAAAATAAATAAATAAATTCAAATTAGATGAAATATGCTTGTATCCATTTAACATGGAATATCTACAAATACCATTTCCTCCAGGTTATGAACCACCTAAATTTGAAAAATACAAGATAAAAGTGGCCCCAAAGATCACTTGAAATAATTATTCTTTGCATGCCATTTAGTGGCCTATAGTGACATATACTTACTTCTTCTCTTTTGAAAAAGTCTAGCTGGACAAGAATTGGAATGGCTATTGAAAATACTAAAGAATTTTGTACCTGACTTTGATGATCTTTTAGATAAGTTTGGACAACAATTTTCATATAATATTGAGCATGATATTAACTTTGTGGATTTAGGCCAAGATAAACATAAGACTAATGAAAGCTTCATTACATACTTGCAACATTGGAGGACACTTCCAAGTCATTTTACTCACAATCTACCAAATAAATAGTTGGCCTAAATATTTACTAGGAGCTTACACAATGAGATATCGTACCATCTTGAGCTACATTGTGCTCATACATTTGAAGAGGTTATAGATAAAGGAATACAAATTGAGATGACCCTTGTCAACAAATGGATAATCAGGTTATCCTCTTCTAATTAGAGTGAGAATCAACATCAAGGCCAACATAAATAGAACCAGAATCGAGTCTAGAACCATAATTAGAACCCAATTCATATACCAGATTTAATTATACCTCAAGCCAAAAATAATGAGATAACTAAACCCTATAACCATAATAATTTTTTTTTAGCAATGGATTTACTAAATTGTGCCATGTTTAGATGGTGCAAACACTGACTATCCATTTACCTCCACCCACTTAGTAACCACCTCATCCATACATTCAACCAAGATCTCCACAAAACCAACCACCATAAAATCTAAATCAATTACAAGCCCCTCATCTAAAGAGAAGATCACCCATTTTTAGATAATTTAGTGATCATGGAGAGCCAATTGAATTTGTGTTATGAATATCGGTTCAAGTAAATATGGTCAGTTGGTAGATACCAAATCCATTTCCTAAAGGGTTTCTTTTTACTAATTGGTACAAAGAACATGAATTTTGTGAGTACCATCATGTCAGAGGACATTCCATAATATGGTGTATCCAAATATAGCATTTTAATTGAGAATATGCTAGAAAATAGAGAGATGGAAAGAGATACCCATGATCCTAAGACAAATCATAACTTGGGTATCTACCAAATTTTTTTTCCCTAAAATAATAACAACAACAACTAGTAGTAGTACCAACAACAAAAATAATAGCAGAGAAATCCACTGGAAAAATTAACAATACTAACTCCAGACACAACAAAAAAAAATGGTTAGAATTAGGGGGAAAATGACCAAACCAACCAAAGAGGACATCATAACATTACATATACCTATAAAATTATTTTGGGACACATTTTAGGTGATCATGTTGCCACTATTACTATTAGTCCCTGACTAATTACCAACAGACCTAGACCTTCACCCAAAAATGCCTATTTTTTGACCAATGATTACCAACCTACTTATGCTGATGATTCTTCATGTTGATAAAAATGATCTATACCATCTAAGAATCATCATTGCAAACCTCATTACCTACCTATCCAACTACCAAAGTTAAGTTCTAGATCGAGATTATGTAATCATAACTTGATGAGCCAAGGTAAGGATTAAATGACTGCAATTGAATACTACAAATGAGCCTAATCATCCTTTTATGCCTATCAAAAATAAAAAAACTAACAAAATCAAAGGGAAGATCTATGATATTATATAATAATTAAATAAGACACATGTGCACATATCCATCATGAAATTTTTGTGTATGTCTAGCATATATAAAGGCATCTTGAATTAGTTTTTGAACCAATCCATTGTACTAGATGACATCACTCTAGACAAATTTCAAGCCATGGTAGGACACTTGGCCCCTATCCAACATCTTACCTTTGACCAAAGTGACATGACATCCATGAACCCTCTACATAACAACTCATTATATATTAAGGTCAGTATAATGAACCGTAAAATTAAACATGTCCTTTTAGACAATGGTTTAGGTCTCAATATTGTGTCTCTAAATTTGGTCAAATAGTTTGAATATAAAATAAATGAATTACAACTTGTACCATCATTATCAAGGCATATGATAACAAATAATTAGAATCTCAAGGCACTATTAGCTTACTAGTGGTCATTGGGACATTAACCCATGATATTCTATGCCATGTTTTGAATCTGGAAAAATCTTAAAATTTGTTATTGATCCAACCTTGGATCTATGAAATTAAGACTATACCTTCTACACTACATCAATGTATAAAATTTACATATTTAGGAATGGAAATGACTATACTAACTGATCTTCAGCCATATCATTATTGTAAATGCCTTGAGGCCAAGTATAAAAGCTATAACTATCAATTTGACATGAATCCTATGCCTAAATCAAATAGAGAAAGAGTTGACAAAACAAAATCCATTGAATTAGGCCCATAAGCTAATTACAATGACCCAAACAACTTAGCATCTATCTCAACCATACCTCCACTAGAAATTTCCAACCACTTATATATAACTGAAAGGTCTTAGAAAATACAGTAATCATAATGCATTCCATATTTCCAAATTTCCAAAAAAATCCAAAAGATTATGGGAGACCTAATGAAAAAAATACTCACATAGAGTGCGAAACCAAAGGAAAATCTTAGCTGAATAAGCCCATTATTTTCAAACTAAACTTTGGCTTAGAACATAACCCCTTAGCAAAGATGATTCATGACTCTACACTGGTGAGTTATCTGATTATTATCAAAGTGTAAAGTATCCTATCCCTAACCAGATTATGGACCACCTAGCATATGAAGGTAGAGGCTTGGGGCTACATCAACAAGGCACAATCAAACCAGTCTCAATGACCAAGTACAAGGGAACCCATGGTATTAGATTTAAACTAAATTGGGGTGACCCCACATACCTTATTCATGTTCCAACACCAATGACTAGTGATGAAAATGCTGACAATGATGTAGGGTTCAGTTATAACATCTATAATGACCTTGATGCCACAAATTTGTTTAACCCCCATGCCATTTGTATTATTAGACCTATTTATAAACCTTCACGTTTAACCCTTTACCATCTGAAATTGATAGACTAGGACTAGCAAGAGTCAACATAGATATTAGATGAGTTTAAATATGATGAGTCCATTTACAAATTTTTAGGATTGAGGAATCATATTCTTCTTAGAGATCACAAGCAAGGATTTGCTAATAGATTAGATATTGATACCTACTTAAGAGAGTGGGTGAACTTCCTTAGACAAAAATAAAATAAAATCAAACATTGAGGCCTAAAAGTAAAAACCTATTTGAGATGCTTTTTGATTAGGGAAAAGGTAAAGAGAAAGGCAAGTTTCTTGGTGAAAATAATTTTATAGTGCCATTAGATGGGGATATGCACCCCTCTTCCTATGAATCATAACAAACCTATAGCCCAAAGCCTATTTATGGATTTGATATTAGTAATAAGGAGTGAAAAAATTTTGCACAAATTGTTCAAGATTGACTTGAGGTATTTGTTTCATGGATGATGTCAGCATTAAGAGATTTGATTCATCCTTCTTAGGAGAATTTGACAAGCCAATCCATTTGGATGACTTTGCCATTGCTAATAATTTTAAATCCTTGATGATTATTTTAGATGATGGTTTTACACTTATGATAGATAACACTTCAGAGGTGAACATTGGGACTTTAGAGGACCTAAAGTGGACTAAACTAGGCACATCCCTCACTAAGGAGGAACATGAAGTTTTTACATCCCTTTTGAGGGAAAATTTCAACATATTTTCATGATCCTATCTAGACATGCTAGGTTTGGTCCCCACATTGGTTGTATAGCATCTCATTATATATATATTAATGTTAATCCTATTAAATAAAATTTGCACAAGATGCATCCTCATATTGTTATGCTATTCAAGAAAGTGTTGGAGAAACTCTTAGACATGAATGCATTAGGTCAATTGACTATTCTAAGTAGATTTCAAACATTATGCTAGTAAATAAGAAAATAAAAGGTATCAAAATTTGCATTGATTTTAAAGATATCAACAAATCTTACTTGAAATATGAATTTCCTTTGTCTAATATTGACATGACAGTTAACTCAATGATTGGTTATGAAATTTTCTCTCTAATGGATTGATTTTTAGGTTATAATTAGATCATAATAGCACCAAAATATCAACACAAAACAATATTCACCACTCTCTGGGGAACTTTTTATTGTTAGGTGATGTTGTTTGGGCTTAATAATGTTGAGGCTACTTATAAAATGATGATGATAGTTATTTTACATGACATGATGCATGACATCATTAAGGACTATGTCGATGATATCCTAGTTAAATCAAAGACCCATGTTGATCATCCAACTATGCTACAGAGAATCTTTGAGAGACTTCATGAGTACAATGTTAGGATTAATTTAAATAAATGTTTTTCTAGCATTGCTTATGAAAAACTATTAGTCTTCATTATATCTCATAGGGGCATTGAATTTGACCTAGCTAAGGTTTATGTAATTATAAAAATGCCACCACCAGCTACCTTGAAGAAGCTCTACCATTTATAGGAAAAAAAATAATCTATCAGATGCTTCATCTCAAAATTTTCCAATAAATGCCATACATTCATGCACTTATTGAAGAAAGGTGTTACATTCTCCTAGAATGAAGAGTGTTAAAAAACATTCAACTAGCTTAAAGAATATCTTGCTAACCCACCTATTTTTTACCAAAAATGCCAAACATGCCATTACTTCTTTACCTATTAGTGATCGAGAATACTCTAGGGGTACTTTTGGCACAACATGATGAATATAGAAAGGATCATGCCATGTATTATCTATGTTAAACATTGGTCTTATATGAAAATAAATATATGTCGATTGAAATATCTTGTTTAGTAACAGTGTTCACAACCTAAAAGTTACATCATTTTATGGTGAATAACAAGACCATTATTATTGACAAAGTAGATCCACTCAATTATTTAATTTATAAATTAGATCTTTAGGGCCATATGGAAAAATGGATTATTCTATTGATTGAGTTTGAGATTGAATATGCCAATTATAAGGCCATTAAGGGGCAAGTACTCACAAATTAGTTTGTAAAATATCATCTTCAAGATACTGAACCTTTTACATTTGGATTTACAAATGGGGCCATTATGACCATTGAAGAAGTAGATTACCCTCCTAAGGTAAAGCAATGGAATATTTAATTTCATGGATCATTCATGACTCATAGATCAAGGGCCAAAATATTGTTTGTTATGCCATAAGGGGATCTCATTCCTAAGTCATTTCATATTGGATTTCCTTGTACCAATAAAATGGCTAAGTATGAAAAACTCATTGTAAGGATTCATCAAGGAGTACATTGGAACATTTAATATTTATTGGTATGTGGTGATTCTAAGTTAATCATTAATCAGGTCAGGAAAGAGTACCATACTAATGAAAAGAATTTGGTACCATATAAATATATGGTTGACATTTTCATTTTCAAACAATAGATTACCAAGATCCAATTTGAAATAATACCTTAGGATAATAATAGAAAAACTAATGCCATTACCATTATTGGTTCTATGATCCAAATAATAGATAAAGCAAGGGATTATCAATTTTTTGTTGAACATATCTTAGCGTTATCACATGAATAATAAGTTGTCAAGATGGTTTGTGACATTATTGGTCCCACATCTTCACGGTACTCAGACCTATATTCCTATCTTCAAGACCAAACTATGAATTCAAATTTATCACATAAAAAATAAAAATCCTTAATCCATAAATCCTCTTTTTATACCCTACTTGGATCAACCTTGTATTGTAGAAGTTATGACGGAACTCTACTTCATTGTTTACCTTCGATAGAATCTAGACTAGCATTGAGGAAAGTCCATGAAAGAGTGTGTGCATTCCACACCAATAGGGAAATCTTAGCCAAAAATTTACTATGTATTGGTTATTGTTGGCCAACTATGAATATATACATACATGCATATGTGAAGAGGTGTGTTAAGTGTTAAAAGTATGCCAATCTGATTCATGCTCCAGTCAAGACACTCAAACCATTGATAACACCATGATCATTCTCAATGTGGGGACTTGAACTCATCAAGAAAATCAATCCAACATCTTCAAATGGACATAAACAAATCCTAGTTGCTATCAAGTATTTTACTAAGTGGGTGGAAGCCATTATCCTCACTTACATCACTGGTAAGCTGATCTTCAATTTCATATTCAACCATCTCATTTGCTGATATGAAAACACCTCTTACACCTCTTACATTATATTTGATAATGGTGGATCATTAAAGATCAAATATGTGAAAACCGTTTATTCTCAATAACACATCAACCAACATTTATTTACTACATACTATGTGTAAGGCAACCGTAAAGTTGTGGCTTATAATAAAAACATTGTCAATATTTTGAAAATGATTGTCAACGATGTTGGTCATAATTGGCACTTACAACTATTTAATGCCCTCTAGGCATATCATATCACATTATATACTCCAATAGGAGCTACACCCTATTCACTTATTTATGGAACTAAAGTCATTATTATGATTGAGGTAGAGTTGCCTTCTCTCTAAATTTATTGTAGCACATCATTGATGATAAAGACTACAAAATTACTCGCTTGCAAGAGCTATACCTAATTGATGTAAAATGTTTAGCCACCTTGAATAATCTTCAGGCATAACAAAACTAAATAAAAGGCCAATAAAATAGTAACATTAAGAATTGTTAATTTGAGCTTCATGACCTTGTGCTAAAAGATAATAAGAAAAATGTAAATGCTAAAACTAATAAAAAAAGTAAAGTTTCAACCAAACTAGTTAGAACCCTATGTAGTTGTTGCTAACTACAATTCTAAAGCATGCAAAATTGTTACACTAGAGGGAGATGAACTTGAAAAACTAATGAAAATAATGCATCTCAAACATTTTTACACTTGAGGGACTCAAATTATTGTTTATAAGAATTGTCTAAGTTGTGCCACATTATACCTATTCTTTGTACTATACCCCCTTATTGTTATATCATGCCCTTAACCCTTCACCAGCTAGTTACTTTTACCTAAACCCACCTATCATGTTTGGTCTTGGTTCTAATTCATCTGTACTTTAGGCATGTTTAGTGGTTGATGATAGATTATATTCTAGTAATTGTTTCAGAATCAAACATTTGAATGATAACATATGAAAGCAGTATGACAGTGGTCCTAGAAATTGCATCCTTAATTTGTTGTTACATTCACTCCTTGTGATACTAATTATAAATACCTATGGTAAAATTAGTACAACTGACCCTTTCTTTTTATTTCTTAATTATAATTTCCCATGGGAAAATTAGGAACAACACCTTCACCATGGATTGCCACATCACCTTGTTATTACTATTACCATTTTCCTTTACTTGAACTTGTTGGTACTTAATCAGATGCCTATTGTGTAGGTAGAACTATAGTGACTTGAGGTCCTATGGGACTATGTAGGTAGTGCTTGATTCACATTGAGTTTAGATCATTCACCCTTTTTCCATGCTCCCACCATTTTATGAACAAATTAACTTTGAACACTTTTACCACTTTGTGATCAACCTAAGCCACACTCTTACCATTTTAAGAATTGGACCATTTTGTATCTCATAATTCTTGATTGAGTTGATATACCTATAAAATTCCAAAAACATTGGAAATAATTTCTAAACCCCTAAACATTTACAGAGATCTAGAAAATCCTAAAAATCTCAAAATCATGAAAATAGGCTTAGAATTTCCATGTGAGATATAAAGCCATCAAGATTTTCTAGGATGGGCCATCTTGTTTGTTCAATTTATTTCTAGACTAGCTTGGTATTTATCCTCTTGTTTATGGGGGAACTACATCAGCCTAAGGTCCACATAGACTATATAAGCAACACTTGGATACATGGGGTATTTAGGGTTAGCTCAACTACATCTTCTTTTCTTTTTTGACCACTTTTTTGCCTTAAGGACTTTGGGACTCCTAAATACTTCATGAGTAACCAATCATTATTTGATTTCCCCATCCTTATTATCCTTAGCCATACACTCTCAATATTTTATGATTTAATGTTGTGTGCATTATGTATTCTACTTTAATGCACTAATGAACACCTAGATTCTATTACACTCTCACCATTTTGCAAACAATTTAAGTTGAAAAATCTCACCATTTTATGAGAAACATAGTTTTACGCTCTCACCATTTTGTGAGATCATTCTCATTCCAAGTAATAGATGTAGTAAACACTATGAATTACCAATTTAATTCTTTTATGGATACTCATCTCTTAACTTTTAGTGTGGTTTTAGCCTTAACCATATTCTCATACTTAAACAATTTGTTTGTGTTGATGCTTTAATGACTGTGAAATGTCATCCTTTCTTTGCTCACGTAACCATCATTTTTAGAGATCATTCTCATTTTCCTCTACACATTAATCATATTTTCTCAGCATTCATTTCTTCTATCCCATATTTTAGGAGAATTACATTTGTCCTGAAGTTCACATTGGATCTTGTGTCCATGGAACTAAGTAGGTGGCATTCACTTGCCTAATGCATTCGGGGTCATCTTGGCTACCCTTTCCTTTTCTTATATTCTTCCCCATTTTGTTTGTTTGTGTTGTTGCCTTCTATAACCTAAGGGATAGGTTTTATCATCTTGTTTGTATCATTGTTTCCCTATAACCTAGGGGTAACCATTAGTCTTTTATTTATATGTTATTTTACCTATGTTATTGTTACCTAG
>JARHVA010004218.1:1515000-1652668 GCA_037957365.1 Torreya grandis
ATATATCTAAAAATTTTAATCCCCCCAAGGCCTATATTTCATTCCATGCACTCTAAGAAGTGTATTTTTTGCATCTATGGTCTATTTTGTACATTGTTTGATCCTACATGCTTTATTTTTTGGTCGTATTATAACTAGATCATCTTTTTGGTACTCCCTTAAGACTCGTTTAACAACATAATTTATCAACCTATATCTCATGTTTGTTTGAAAATGCATCTTTGAACTCACATTTAGGCAAGAAATGTGTTTTTATCTTTTATCAATTCATCATAAATCTATTTTATGGATTTTTTGCATAATCTACCTATGCCAATTTACCCTGGTGTGGTAAATTATTTTGCAATTGATCAATTATGTATCTTGCCTTTCTAGGGCATTATAATTTTCATTCATGTAATTTCAATGTGTGAATGATTATAACTGCCTTTGGTCAACTCATTATTTTAACCCATTCTACCCACCCTTTGAGGTAAATACATGCGTTCTTGATTATAACTACCTTTGGGCATATTAATGTTTCCCATTTTCTATTCTTTATTATAACCACCTTTGGGAAATCAGTGTTTCCTATTTTCCAATCTTGATTATAACCACCTTTGGGAAAATCATTGTTTCCCATTTTTTGTTCCTGATTATAACCACCTTTGGGCAAATCAAAGTTTCCCATTTTCTGTTCTTGATTATAATTGCCTTTGGACAAATCAATGTTTCTCATTTTCCATTATTAATTATAACTACCTTTGGGAAAATAAATGTTTCCCATTTTTTTACTGATTATAATGACCTTTGGAAAAATATGTATTCATCCCACTACCCTACTAGGTCAACTATTTGTGCCACTACTTATAACCAACTTTGGGTAAACTAGTGTCACACCTTCTATTACTACTTTAATCACCTCTAGGAAAATCAATGACTCCATCACCATTATTGATTATAACCACCTTTAATAAATTCAATCATCACACCCCCATTACTATCTAGATCATGTCAATTTATTCATTTTGAGATAACATTTGATGAATCTATTTTTCTACCTATTCCCTTGAGGGGGCATCAAAGGATTATTGACTTCCCTTTGGGGCATGAACCATTTGGAGTAATGATTTTTACATTCTTTGAAAATATGTTACTATGCCTATGTCTCAAAAAACTTTATCAAATAGGGGTGAACTATAGACACTTGGTTTTGGCCACTTTCATTCTTAAACTAGGATTCAGTGTAATTTCTAGTAAATGACACAATTCAAGTCTATAAATCACTTGAATTGTACAAATTCATCCACATAAGGTATTTAATTTCCCAAAATCATGATGAAAATAGCTTATTTGGCATATTACCCTATATGCACCAAAAACCTAGTTTAGTTTTAACCTTAGTCAAATTATGACCTAATAATTTGGTACTTTTGGCCTATCAATCTATTAATTCATAACATTTAAAACAATTACCAAAATCCAAAAATCAATAAGTAAGACTAATTATATTTAAAATAATAAATAATTTTCCTAAGTAAAAATTCCAATCAAATTAGTGAATTTCATTTACCAAAAAGGTGTTAGGATCTTAGAGAACAATTGATTACTTTTGTATAAGCAACTAAACATGGACTTGAACCAGAAGTAATAAGTAACTAGAAATCAAAAATAGCAAATAATAGGAGATACAAAAAACAACCAATCTATATTAAACTCTTCTAGAAGGAAATACAATTAAGAAATCTCTCTCTCCTCACACCTCACAGATGTACAGTAATTCTCCCTCAAGAGTTCTCTCTCTCTCTCTCAATCAATTACAATCAACTCAATTACTGAAATTGTACATGCTATGAGGATCTAACCCTACTATATAGACTACTAAAACACTAGGGTTCATGAGCCATGCATTCACCACCCTTAGATCTACCTCTTAAATCAAAGGCTCAAATTTGTTCTCCTAAAAATAATAATTCTAGAAATGCACAGAAGTCAGTGTCAGTCTGAAGATGACCAATGCTGATCGACCCATAACCGATGTCAGTTGGTTTTGACCAATGCTAGTTACTGTGTAATCTTAGCAACCTCAACATTAGCTCATTAGTGAAGCTTTTAGCTTCACAACTCAACAATCTCCCACTTGGAGATAAACAGCTACACCTGTACCTGTACAGCAACATCCTCTAAACATCTCTAGCTTGTTTTTCCCTCTTCAAGTTCAATCTTGAAGACCAACAAAAGTTAAATGAAGATTCAACTTATCCTTTGTTACCAGCTTTGTTAACATATCAACAGGGTTCTTATTCGTATGGATCTTTTCCAGCTTCAACTGTCTATCCTCCAATACATGTCTAATGAAGTGGTACCTAAGCTATATATGTTTGGTTCTTGAATGAAAGGCTAAATTCTTTGCCAAATGAATTACACTTTGACTATCACTGTACAATTTGCAACTCTCTTGCTCCTTTCCCAACTCTTTCATGAACTGAGTCATGCAAATCATTTCCTTGCTAGCCTCTGTGACTGCAATGTATTCTGCGTCTGTAGTAGACAAGGCAATAACCTTATGCAACTTTGAAATCTAGCTAGCCACCGTTCCACCAACAGTGAACACATATCTTGTGGTGCTTCTCCTACCATCCAAGTCACCTACCATATCTGAATCTACATACCCATGTAGAGAAGTGTTTGACCATCCATAGCATAAATGCCTACTACTAGTCCCTCTCAGATATCTAAGAATTCACTGAACTACTTTCCAGTGTTCCTTTCCTGGATTGGCCATAAACTTGCTGACAACTCCCACTGCTTGGGCAATATCTGGTCTAGTACATACCATTGCATACATCAAGTTCCCAACTGCTGAAGCATATGGAACTCTACTCATGTACTCAACCTCATCATGTGATTTAGGACACTGTTCTTTGCTCAACTTGAAGTGTCCAATCATAGGTGTGCTTACCAGTTTTGCATCCTACATATTGAACCTCTCCAACACCTTATTCACATAATCCTCTTGAGACAAAATCAAACTGTGATTTTTTCTATCTCTCTTAATACTCATGCCAAGGATTTTCTTTGCTGCTCCTAAATCTTTCATGGCAAATGTGTGAGCTAATTTTACCTTAAGCTCAATAATTTCTTGCATGTGTGAACTTGCAACAAGCATATCATCTACATACAGTAATAAGAATATAACTACCATTATCTAATTTGTTAAAATAAACACAATAGTTAGATTGACATTGACTAAAGCCATGCTCTATCATAAACCTGTCAAACCTCAAATACCATTGTCCTAGAGCTTGCTTAAGACCATATAAGCTTTTCTTCAACCTGCACACAAGTTTCTCCTTACCATTGACCTCAAAACCTTTTGGCTGATCCATATATATCTCTTCATCTAAATCTCCATGTAGAAATGTTTTCTTAACATCAAGCTGCTCAAGATGCAAATCCTCAATAGCAACTAAAGACAATATAGTCTGAATAAAAGTCATCTTTACTATAGGAGAAAAAATTTCACCAAAATCAATACCTAGTTTCTGTGCAAATCCCTTTACTACCAACCTGGCCTTATGTCTCATTTGTCCATTCTCTCCTTCTTTTAACCTATATACCCATTTATTTTTTAGTGCTTTCTTTCCGGCTGGCAACTCAACCAAATCCCATGTATGGTTCTCTTCCAAGGAATCAATTTCCTCATTCATGCCATGCTCCCACTATTTCCTGGATTCTACCTGCATTGCCTCATCAAAACTTTTGGGTTCTCCACCATCAATGAGCAACAATTTGTATAAAGAAGGGGAATAATGAATTGGAGGTTTACTTACCCTTTTAGACCTCCTTATGGGCATTTGAGACTAATTTACAGCTTGTTGTCCACCCAAATTTTCTTCTAATAGTGACTGATCTCAATCATCTCTGATCGATGCCGATTTGCACCCGACCATTGTCAATTCCTCCTAATCGATGCTGATTTCCACCTAACCAAAGTCAGTCTCTGTGTTTTTTTTTGAGTGATGATTTTTACTCGTGAGCTCATTTTGGATCATAACCTCTTCCAAATCAAGATTGTCCTGCTCAGAATTATTCAGCCTCTTGAGTTGATCACTGTACATCACCTTCTCATTGAAAACTACATCACAGCTTCTAATAATTTTGTTAGTTTCTAAATTTCATAACTAGAATCTGAAATCTCCAAAACCATAACCAATGAAAGTGCACCACATAGATTTAGCATCCAGCTTCTTTCTATTTTCTTTATCAATGTGTACAAAAGATTTAGAACCAAAAACTCTGAGAAATGAAAGATCTACCTTTTTACCTATCCAAGCCTCTTCTAGAATTCCACCATCCAGTGCAGTAAAAGGTCCTCTATTAATTAGGCAAACCCTAGTATCTACAGCTTCTAGCCAAACTGTAAGGGCAAACTAGCATGCAACCTCATATTCTGTGCATGCTCCATTATTGTTCTATTCATCCTTTCAACAACTCCATTTTGATGAGGTGTCATTGGAATCTTCCTTTCCCTATGTACTCCACTCATAGAATAGTAACTATTGAATTTATTGTGGTAGTACTCACCACCATTGTCAGATCTAAGGCACTTCAATCTCAAACCTATTTCATTCTCAACCAAAGCTTTTCATTTCTTAAATGTGTCAAAAACATTAGATTTATTCTTTATGCAATAAACCCATACCTTTCTTGTAGCATCATCAATGAAAGAAACATAATACTGTGATCCTCCAATAGAAGCTACTTGAGGTAGTCCCCACACATCTATGTGAACAAGCTCTAACTTGTGCTTCTTCTTTGTTGACCTAGTTTTGAGAAACCTCACTTTCTTCTGTTTCCCAAAAATACAATGCTCACATAAATCTAGATCTATGCTTTTCAAATTTGAAATCTTACCTTTTGACTTAAGAACATTCATTCTCTTCTCACTCATGTGACCAAGCCTACAGTGCCACAACTTTAAATCTACATCTGAAGTAGATAAAATAGAAAGAGAATAATCAGTGATACAAGTAGATATATAGTGTACCTACTCTCTTACCTTTTGCTAATACAAGTGCACCCTTGGAAACTTTCCAAGATTCAGCTGTGAGAGTTACTGTGCAACCCTCATCACCCAACTTTCCTACAGAAATCAAATTCCTCTTCAAGATGGGTACATGCATGACATCCTTCAACACCCATGTGTTGTCATTCTACAATTTTAGCTACACTTTTCCTTTGCCAACAATTTTACAAGGCTCATCATCCCCTAAATAAACTTTTCCAAAATCTCCATGGACATAATCATTGAAAAATTCTCTATTTGGGGTTGCATGGAAAGAGGCACCAAAATCTAAAACTCATGATTCTACTTTATTATCCAAAGAAAATATAAGAGCATCCTGTGCAACAATACCTACAACTTTTACTTCTTTATTGCCTTCATGCTGATTTTCTTTGTTATCCTTCAACCAGCAATATTTCTTTACATGCCCTTTCTTTCCACAATTCTAGTAGGTTATTCTTCCATTTCTAGATTTGGATCTACTTCCCATCTTTGATCTTGATTTCCCTTACTTGCCCTTCTCTCTTTGCCTTCCCTTACTTTCAACACTTAAAGCATTACCTGATGTTTCCCCTGTGCTTTTCTTGTGAATTTCTTCATTCAAGATTACACTAACAACATCATCAACTTTCAAGATATTTGAAGCAGATGCAGTATTACTAACTACCATTACCAAACTATGCCAACTTTTAGGTAAAGAGCATAAGATTAAGAGAGCCTTAATTTCATCATCAAAAACTATTTTGACTGAATTTAACTGATTTAATATTGTATGAAAATCATTAAGATGACTAGATACAGATCCACCTTCCTACATTTGCAAATTAAATAATTGCTTCATAAGATATACCTTATTTGAAGCTGAGGGTTTTTCATATAAATTTGCCAAAGTATCCATTAACTCTACTATTGTCTTTGCCTGTGATAAGTTGGAAAACACGGAACCTGCCAGGCTCAACCCTATAGATCCAAGAGCCTTTTTATCAAGAAAATTCCTTTCTTCATCTTTCATATCTGTGGGCTTCCTTGAAACCCCACCCAATGGTAAATACAAATCTTTCTGATATAGATAATCTTTAATCTGCATCATAACTGATAATTCTTGCCATTGAATTTCTCTATTCTTAGTTTACTTTCTTCTGCCATTGCTTTGCTTCCACTCAATTAGAAACCCCTATGAGTGAATTCTGTAATCAACAAATACTAACACACTCTGATACTAGTTGTTAGGATCTTAAAGTATAATTGATTACTTTTGTCTAAGCAACTAAACACAGAATTGAAACCAAAAGTAATAAGTAACTATAAATCAGAAACAACAAATAATAGGAGATACAAGAAACAACCAATCTATATTAAACTCTTCTAGAAGGAAATACAATGAAGAAAACTCTCTCCTCACACCTCAGAGATGTACAGTAATTCGCCCTCAATAGTTCTCTCTCTCTCTCTCAATCAATTACAATCAACTCAATTACTAAAATTATACATGCTATGAGGATCTAACCCTATTATATAGAATACTACAACACTAGGGTTCATGAGCCATGCATTCACCACCCTTAGATCCACCTCTTAAATCAAAGGCACAAATCTGATCTCCTAAAAATAACAATTCTGGAAATGCATAGAAGTCGGTGTCGATCTAAAGATGATTGATGCCGATTGACCCCTAACTGATGTCGATTAGTTATGACCGATGTCGGTTACTGTGTAAGCCCAGCAACCTCAACATTAGCTCATTAGTGAAGCTTTTAGCTCCACAACTCAACAAAAGGAATTTTTAATCAAATATGAAGTCAAAGGTCAAAGGACCTAATAAAGTGATTTATTATTTCCTAAATATTCTAAAATTATGAGGTACACCTCACAAATAGTTAAAGTGAGTTTTCATACCTCACAAATATCTAAAACTGAGGTGTCAAGATTTCATGAGTGTTATGACCCTACCTAGGGTTAGACTAACTCAACCTAGGTTAATTTAGACTCAACCAAAGTTATAATTTAACATAACCTCCCTGTGGATAGAATTAGTTCTTTTAACTATAAATACAAGTGCCCACATCATATGCCAATAAGCTTTTGTGTGTAAGGTTTTTCTACTTGAATACCTTCTTGAAGCCTTTAAAAGTAGTGCCATGATGCCCAATTTATGCCAAGTTTCATACAAAGCCATAAGTAACTATTGGAGAGATGCTACCTCCATGGAAGAGCATTGTTATAAGAATAAAATAATCATAGGCCAAGAACAAACATCCTTATGCCAAAAAATAAGAATCAAATTTGATAGAGGTAATAAATTTATATTGTTTTTATCTCTATTTTGTGTTCTTGCCTATTATGTTATGATATCCCTAGTTCTTAAGAAAGAGTGTTTAGTCCTAGTGTATTGTTATGCTTGATTTTTGTCATTTAGACTAACAAGGGACTAATTTACATATTGTTTATTATTCAAACACTTAAGGTACACATGTAACCAATTTTAATAGAGTAGTCTCCTTTGTCTTCCATTGAAAACAAGAAGTTATCTTCTTTGGGGTAAATGGTATTGTGGATTTTTTTAAGTTTAGAGTTCAAGGCTAGAAGAGCCTAATTAGTTTCCTCACTAGCTTTTTCTTGATGTATAATTTTCCACTTCTTAATTCCTTTAACATTAGACCCATAATATTTGATCTTTATATTATAGATATTTTTAAAATCATGCTTAAGTTAGTCTAAGGGTATTTTGATGTAATAGGGTGTTGAAAGAGCCAAGGGTCATCCCAAAACTCAAAATTTTCCCATTTCCTACCTACCATATACTACCTTTCCTCAAGAGGTTATTACTAAATGAAATAACTTTCTAGAAGGCTAATCCATCACTTGGTCCTTCCTCAAAAATAAGGTAATCATATTTTATTTGTTTTATATACTTAACTTTAATGATTCACATCTAGTGATTTTGATCCTTAATTACCTTCAACCCTTGTTTAGAAATAAGTGCTTGAATCATGCTCCTAACATGCCTATGACTAAGGCCCCCATTTGCCTTGGGAAGGTAAGATTTTTATTAGGAAATTAATGGGAATCTAAATATATCTTCTTAGCCTTTCCAAATAAACTTATGCTGAATTTATTCCACTTTCTTAGATATATTACTTGGGATTCAAAACAGGGACATGAAAACATAGTAATGATTTGATTTAAAAATTTTAGGATTTGAATTTTCTTGGCTTGGGACAGTAAGTGACCTTTTTATCCTGATATTTTTTTTTTGGATTCTATCCAACAAAGGATTCCAGAATGTAGAGTGTGTCCTTCTACTAAATAGGGGCATGTCAAGGTATGTATAAGGTAACTTACTAATTTGACATCCTAGAATCCATGATAGCTTATTTTGTAGGTTTATAGGGTGTTCAATAAAAGTAATAAACTTTTTCAATATTTAATACATTGACTTGATACTAGTTCATAATCCAAGAGGATGGCCTTGGAACCTTTAAATTTAGAAACTATTTATTCACCCATTAGGATGGTATTATCTATGAACTATTCATGATTGACATGCGTAGTTCCTAAGGATAATTTAATTTCTTTGATGTATCCTTTTAATCTAGTTTCAAATAAACTTTTACTAAGATTTTCAGTCAACATGATGAAAAGATAAGGGGTTGGGGGGTCTCATTGTCTTAAACATCTTCCTACCAAGAATAACCCTTTTGGGACTCAATTTACCAGGATAAATAACATTAGAGTGGATATTCAATTGTAAATGAGGCATTTTAAATCATTACCAAATCCAAATTTTTATAATAACTTGTCTAAGAATCTCTAAGACACCCATTTGTAGGATTTATTCATGTCCAGTTTCAGGAACACACATTGTTTGGAGGAATTCAAAACAAAGTAGATAAATTCATGAACTATTATTATCCCATCTATGATTTGTCTCTCAAAAATGATTGAACCTTATTTCTTGATTATGATATTTTTTAGGAGAGGTTGGATCCTTAAGAGCAAGGTTTTAGTACACATTTTAAAAAAATAGTACATAAATTGATAGGTCTAAAATCATTCAGTTGGTTTTCTCTTGGATTCTTGGGGACTAGGATAAGGAACATGTTATTCAACTCCCTCATAATAGTTCTTGATCTAAAAAATTCATTCACAACCACCTCCAATTCAGTATGAATGATTCCAATAATTTTTGGAATAATAGAGGAGGAAATCTATTTGGCCCAAGGGCTTTATCACCTTCCATTAATAAAATAACTAATTTAACCTCTTTTGGGGATGGTTATTTTAGGAGATGAGAGTTTTCAGTTTAACCTATGAACCTAAAATGTGTCATAACATTTGCTCTTCCATGTCCAAATCTAAAAAACTACTTTTAGACAATAGATTATTGAAGTAAATAATGATTTGTTCATCAATGTCATCTTATTCTTTCTAATTCCTTCCATCTTCTTGGATTAATTCAAAATTAGTGTTTTTGTATCTATAATCTACTTAATGGAATATTTTCATGTTTTTATCACGTTATTTTAACAACAAGCATCTAGATTTATATTTCTAGTATGCTTCTTCCTTTTCTTCAAGGTTGTGATACCTCCAAAGAAGATATTTTTCCTTGTTAATCAAATCCTCATTTAAACCACTGTAAAAAGAAAGGTTTTATAGATTCCATAAATCCTCCTCCAAATTTTCTTTTGGAAAAAATATTCCCAAAGACTTATTTGTTCCAAAATTTTAATTTTTGTTTGATGCAGTTGAGTTTCTTAGCCAAGATGAACATATTAGATATAGAAAAAGCTTCCTTCCACCAATCCTTGAGGAATTATAAAAAAACTATGATGAAAGGTCCACATTTTCTCAAATCTGAAGGGGATATTCTTTGGTTTTGAAATTATTTCCCCAAAAAATACAATAAGATTGTGATTTGATCCAATTCTAGGGAGGGAAGTAAAGGAACTAGAAAACTAGATATCCTATTTAAGATAAATAATAAATTGTCAAGTCTTACCTGGATAAGGTCCTCCCCAAGTCTCTTATTAGTCCAAGTGTAAGGGTTGCATTCGATATCCATGTCCATGAGGCCAACATCCATTATAAAATCATTTAAGTTAGACATGTTTTCAATGAAATCCCAGAGTCCTCATTTTTTTCTAATGGGGTTAAGGGGAGTTGAAACCCCCCACAACCAACCATTTCCAAATTTTTCTCTTCTTGAAATAAATCAATTCTTCCCAGAGATTCTTCAAGGCTTATCTATAATTAGGGGTGTAGATATTAGATAATATCCAATCCTCTTTATCATAATTATCTCTAAATAACACAATAATATGGTGATTATTTTGAATCCATTCCTCTCCTTCTAGGTTTTAGGGGTTCCAAAAAACTTCCAACCCTCCTAACACCCAATTAGAGTTGACACTAATAAATTTTTTTTCCATCTCTTTTCTATAATTTGGTTTAGATATTCACCCAAAATTTTGGATTCTTGGATAATCAAAATAAGGGGATTACTCTTTTTTCTTATGTTTATAACTATTCTTTATTTGTTGGGGTTATTGAGCCCCTTCACATTCTAGGATATTATATTTTCCTTCCTCTTTGGGCCTATCTTTTATTGGACTAGGAGTGACCAATCTCACTTTGGGTGTTGCCATTTTTTATTTCCTTTCTATTCCTTAGGTTTTAAAGGGGGAATTCAAAAGATTGGGATCTTTTCTAGTTCACCTCTACAAATTACCTTCTCTTTATCTTCCTTTCTTAGACTAGGATGAAGCATGTTTGCTTCCTTTAAGTTTATTATTACAACAAGTTCTTTGATACTTAGTGAATCCCCACTATTCTTAATTTTCTACACCATGAGGGTAATAGGGGTTTCCATTAGGCTTTGTCCCTTTTCCATCTCCAAGGGACTAGGTTGAAGGGGTAGGTGCCCTTGTTTAATATTTTCATTAAGAGTTTTAAGTGTACCTAATTGGAAGATTGGCTTTACCATCAAAATGGGTTGGTTAGATGATCCATCTAATTTTTTCCATAAATTTTTAGCTTTTATTATGATAGATAGATATATTTTATTGACCCAAGAAGGTTTATCCATTTGAGGAGGATCTTTATTTTTTGCAAAATATCTGGTCATATGACTGATGATATTGATTTTTTTGTAGATGGCTATAACTCTTTCATACTCAATAGGTTGGGTCCACTCCCTATATTGGATTTAATCTTGATGGAATATATGAGAGGTTTATCCACTAGGATGAAAATGTTTAACCCTATTGATACCATTATAATTTTAAATTTCATGACTAGATCAATGGAAATGGGTATGCTCAAATATTTAGCTATTCCCATGATGACTTTTGGCTCCCATAATTATAGGGGTAGCTCAAGAAACTACACCCACATGGGGATATCTTCCAAAGAAGATCTACTTAAGTTAGTTCTTACTTTCCATTTCTTGATGTTGAGATTTGACTTGGCCATAAACTATGGGCCTTCTAATAAAACCATAAAAAAATCTATAGGATTTGTGAAATTGATCAAAATAAATTATTTTCTAGAGGCACCGCTTCCAATTGACCCTTTGATTTCCATCTCCGATTGACCCATTATTTGAAAGAGTTGATATTTGGTCTAAAACCATTGACATTGGTTATAAGTGAGTTTACTATTTTTTCATCATCCTTTTTAATAATATTGTCAAGGATATTGACACATACCTCATTATTCTCCACAGAATGCTCAAGGTGGAAGTTGTGTGACTCTAGGTCCATTGGTCATTTGCATAATACATAATATACCCATGATAGGGGTGAGCTTGCGATATTGATAACAGGGAAAATTTAAAATTATGGGTCCATTGTGGCTATATATTCATTGAATCCTACATCCCTTATGTCCCCCACAAATTTCTTGGTTCTAACTTTGATCTCCAATGGGTCATCCATGTCAACTACAATCGATTCCATGTTTTAAAGCCCAATTACTAATTCAAATTTTGGGTTCCCTTATACTTCACTTCCATAGGTCATAAGGGTTAATTATATTTTTAGATTTATATTTTTATATTTTATATTTTTTAGCATTCTATTTTTAGATTTTTTATTTTTAAAATTTTATTTTTAGACGATCACTTGTCTAGTGTGCATGTTTGCTTAATTAACGAAGATGCTTCTTGCATGATGTCCATAACATATTAGTGAGTTAAATTTATCATATTTAGTCCATTTTTAGTTTACTTAGTGGTTAATTAAATTTATTTATTTATTTTTAACTTTTAGTCTTAACTTGCAATGTAAGTTACCTTGTAATAAGCTTATTTTATCTTTATTTATTAATAAGATTTGCACATAAAGGTAGTGTGGTGCATTAATTAAAATTGGAAACATTTTTTAATTTTTTTTTTTTTAATAATAAATTTCAAGTATATATTAAATTATAAATGTAATTATATATTTTCAAGTTTGAATTTATTCAATACAATTTTTGGTTGACAATCTCACTTACAACATAACTAGTTTGACAACTAGTAATTCTAGGACATATTAGCTTGTATATAACTAAAATTTTAGACTAAATAAAATATAATTTTAATTGCATACACACATTTTAAATATTCATTTGGTATCATATCCACATTAAATAAGGTTCATAAGGGTTTCATGACATTATCTAGAGAATCAATGGCTTCAGTGAATTCTGCTTCCATGAATATTTTTGTTTTGAAATGTGAAAATTTTGAATATTAGAGAGATTATTTGAAGATAATTATTGTATGAAAATGAGTTTGGGATAATTTTTTCCATGGGTAAACACCACCTAAAAAACTTATATCTTTAATCAAGATCATTAAAGAACAACTCTAAAACTGAGATTAAGACAAAAATAGATAAATCTTGAAAGTGCATATATCCAAGGAGATAGAGAGAGATATTAGAAGGAAAATTCACCAAACCTTAGAGAAAAATTAAGTTACCACTTGTTAATTGATATTATCTCAATCATGAAATCCAATGATACTTATAACCTAGTGAGTGTGAGTGAACCAAGTCACCCACACTATCAAACTGGTGAGGCTAGGGATACTATCAAGTCCAACTTAAAAACTTGGAAATATTGAGTGATTTTATATTCCAAATAATAAAATATATTGGCTCAATCTAGTTTGTAAAATTCTAACTGGTGGGTGGTGATAGTCCCTAAGAATGTTCTAAAATTTGAAACTAATTTGGATTTTGTAATATTAGGAACATATTTCATAGTATATGTATCATGTTTAAAATGTGTATAATAATAGTACTAATATATATAAATCTACCACAACTATGAATTTAAATCATATAACTATGTTATTTATCCAATTTAGATAACTGTGTAAGTGTGGATAACATGTTTCCAAAGCATGCCCCCATAATAAATGGAGAAACCTAAAACATATATAATTACTAATGTGGATGTTTAAAAAAGACACCTCTACTATAATATGGAGATGTTAAATATGAAATAAATGTGGATAATATGCTTCTAAATCATGCTCCCATTGAATTTTAAAACTATGAATGTGTGGAATCCATGCCCATATGACATGCCCCCATTGAATATAAAAATTATGCCAAGTGTGGAGAACATACCTCTATGACATTATCCCACTATTATGCCCCCCTTTGAGGTGAGGTAAAGATATAAATTGGTAGTTAACTCACCTTAAAAGGATAAGACAACTATATAATCTATAAATGTAACCATGTATCATATAAAATAAACATGTCTAGTTAGATATAGCATTGAAGTGCATAGAACCAATGCGATCACATGAAGGCCTAAGATGCATGATACAGATCATGGAAACACATAGATATTAATATTATAAGATCAACAAGAAAAAAATCACACACATAAGATAACTCAAAATCAAGTCAAAAGGTATTGGTTGAAGGATACTAAAAACAAAGGGTATGTTCAAATGTTGCACAATAAAAGGGACATGACTTAGTCAAATATCCATAAAAGTAAGGATGACATATTTAAATTTACATAAAATAAATAATGACATATGTAAATGTAAATTAAATAATACATAGGAATGGGGCTATAAGCAAAAGATCATGTCAAAATGATCTAACAAGGAATACAATATAAATTCAAGACACTTAAAGAAGTGCATAAAGTAAAGCATAAGAAACCATCATAAACATGTCATAGTATCCCATGGGTCAAATGTGTTAGGAAAAAATTCAAGTGTATAGCATATCAAGTACATTGCATAATATATAATCATGGATAAAGGCATGTGTAAATACATATGTAAGCTCAAACATGATAGTGTAAAGTGACCATCAAATCATATAGCCTATGTCTATCAAGATCAAAGAAACAAATGCCCCCAATACCTGCATGACATGAGTGGAGGGAAGGTCCAACATCCAAAATTAGAAATAGGTCATGTATTTGTGTATGCCTATATCACACTCAAGTATAAGTGTGACACATATGTGTATGTAGGAGTAACTTAGTATGCATTTGATCAACATGAAACTAACACATAGATGCTAAGGAGTTAATTGAACATGTAGGTGCCAAAAGTGTTCTTAGATTTTTGAATGTTTTTGATTTTTTAGTATTTTTGGAATGGTTCTTAAGTAATATATTTACACAAGTGCATAATGTTCATTAGTATTTTTAAAGGATTTCCTTAAAGTGTATCATGGTGGTATACACCTCCCAATTTTTATGTAATTGTAAATAGTCCCAACCCATTTGGTTTGAACTTTCCCTTTTTTTATCTTTTTTTGCATTCATATTGTCTTAATTTTATTTTATCACTAGATCACCCACATCAAAGTTACATGGTTGAACCTTTTTGTTAAATTCTCATGTTACATGATCCTGATAAACATGTAAATGATTAGTAGATTCTATGTGTTTGGAACTTAACTATTCTAATTGATTCAATATCTTTTCATGGTATTCGTTATCTTTATTGATGTCTTTAGTAAAAATACACAAAAAATGTATCTAAATTTTAATTGGTAAGATGTGTTTTGTATTATAGACCAAATGTTAAGGTGGGGCCTACGTAGGTGTGTGTACACTAGTTTTGTATGCCTATAGAATATGTACCATATGTTGGTGTCAATTAGTGTTGTATAATTCAACTATTTTACCAAGTATTTTCACAATTGTCTTATTGGTTACCTCTGCCTATACATCTCCCTATGGGTAATAAGTGTATAAAATGTATGCTTAATCTTGCATTTTATATAAAATATTTTTACCTTATTATTTTAAAATAATATTCCATTATCTATAATAATAGTTGAAGGTATGCCAAAATAATAAATAATAATGGTCATTAGAAACCTACATATGTCATACCCTATGGTAAACTCAATTTGAATTGCTTCTACCCATTTTTAAAAATATTATATATTAGTAATTATAAATTTATGTCCACTAGTGCATACTGGATTTACCTTTCCTATTAAGTCAAATCCCCATAAGGAAAAAGGCCATGGTGAAATGATCAGTTATAACTCATACAATGACACATTATTAAAATTTCTATATTTTTGGCATTGTAAACATAGTTTTTCATGTTTGATACAATCTTATTATATTGTAAATGAGTAATAACCTTGGCATAATATTTTTTAGACATGGAACGTCTATCAAAATTCCCATCACATTTACTATCATGTATTTCTAGCAATGCAGTGTGAGCATCATCTTTATTTAAGAATCAGATACATTTAACATCAAAAACTCATTTTAACAAATCCTTCCCAATAATAATATAATGCAATTCTTCATGTTGTAATTTTTGTTTATCATTTCTTGAAAAGTTATTTGGTATATAGGTTCAATATATAAAATTATAAATATCAGTGTACCATTATGTATTTATAGTAATACAATTAAAAATAAGAACAACCAGGGATTTCCTTTGATCAAAAGAAATGGAAGGATTTTGTAGCTATCATATTGTAAAGTTTATATGATCATCATAAAAAGTCATCAAGGATGTCATGCTTGACATGGAATCTTCATGGTAGTTATGTTTACATAGAAAAATGTTAATATAAAATGTGTCAAATGTATTTATGAGTTTATCTACCATTTATTTATATGGTATAATATGCTCTTCTTTGGTTTTTTAATGATTAGTAACTTTATTAAAAACCAATCGGGAATCACCAAAAACTTGGATGTATCTTATATCAATCTTATGTGCTATAGATAATCTGATGATCAAGGCCTCATATTCAGCTATATTATTAGTGAAATAAATAGCTAATTTGTAAGAGAAAGGCATGTATTCACCCTCATGGGTATAAAATAAAATACCATCACTCACCCATGTTCAACAAAACATTATCCATGGATTGGCATATATATTTGGTGAGAGGAAAAGAATTTGGTAAAGGAACTATTGCTATTTGGTTAGTTATGACTTGTCTTTTTCTTAAATTTTAGGGTAAAATTTTTAGATAAAACTTTGTAAGTTTCATCACCCATTTTTATATGCATATAGTTATGAGTGTTCCATTCGTCAGGAACCTTAATGGATCTTATTTTATTATACCATGAACGTCATTATTGAGAAAATAATGTTGTAGTTTCTGAGTAGCAAAAATCAAGGCTAGACATATTTTTTCCATTGATATATATTTTCATTCATAATCAATTAACTAGAAAATAACATAATAGATTTCATGCTCTTTGTGATTATCATCAAATTATGCTAGTAGAGCCCCTAAGGCCTCATTAGTGGATGATATGTAAAGAAGTAATGGTCTATCTAGGATAGGAGGCATAAGTACTGATGGGTTTGATATATATGATTTGATTTTATTAAAAAAAAATTGACATATGTCACCCCATATGAAATTTGTGTAATTTCTGACAAAAGGGTGATAGGGATTGTTTTATCAACCAATTGGTTAGCAATGAAATGTTGAATAACTTGAATTCAACCCTACAAACATCATAATTTATTTAGATTGGTTGGAAGTGGAATTTATACGATATATTTTAACTTTATTAGATCAAACTCAATGTCTCACTAAGAAATAAAGAATCCTAGGAATTTTCTAAAAGATACCCCAAAAACACACTTTTTTAGATTTAATCAAACATTAAACTTGCACAAACGCTCAAATATTTTGAGTAAATTAGTAACATGGTCTTGGTAATGTTTTGATTTTATAAGTAAATCATCAACATAATCTTCAACAACTTTGTGTATAAAGTCAATAAATATATGAGTCATTGCTCTTTGATATGTGGCTCCTGCATTTTTTAATCCAAAAGGTGTGACTATATACAAAATATACCCCAAGGAGTGGTAAATGTGGTATTTACTTAATCTACGGGGTTAATTTTTATTTGGTTATATCCTATGAATCCATATATAAATGAAAATGTCTCATATTCATCTTTAGAATCTGCAATCATGTTGATGTTAGGCAATGGGAAAGCATATTTAGGACAAGCCTCATTTAAATCATGGTCATCGATGTAACACCAAAAGTCACCATTGGGTTTTTAGATAGGAACAATGTTAGATACCTAGTCAGAATGTGTAATGGATCTTATAAATATATAAACTAAGAGATTTTGAATTTAATTTTTTAACTAATAATGCCACTTTAAGATGCATTTTCAATTTTTTTGTTTTACTAAATTTACATATGGGTATAATAATATTTTATGCATTGCAACTGATGGGTCAATCCCTTACATATATTAATAATCCCAAGTAAAGAGTTTAATAAAATCATGAAGGACTTGTTGGTAGGTTTTCCCTACATCACGACAATAAGTAAAATTGGCTAAAGCTCCTTATCTATCCTAAATTTATACTTGATTAATTCTTCGACAAACTAAATTTCTCTATGATGAATGATGTGGTAGGAATAATATTTGTCTCATCATGTTGGACATTAGTATCATATCTCTCACCAAAGTAATCATGAGTAGAGGTGGCATGATAAGACTTATTCTTATGATATAAGGAACATAGATTTTCATATACCCCCAAGTACTCTAGTAATGAATCATCATTGGAAAATTCATCTAGTGTGAAATTTTTTGAGGAATCATCCTCATTGATTAGATGATAGTTTACTAATTTGAGCTTGGTTGTGGAGATATACGTACATTTTATTTGGACTTTGTAAAAAAATCATACTACAAGAGATATGTTTGTGTCTTGTAGTTTTTTATAAAAAACCAAACCTTTCCATTTTGTAAATTATGCAGAAGAAATAGGCTAAGCTACACCATTCTCCTACTTAACCAATATTTAGACTTTGTATCCATAATTTTTTAAATATCAAGAACTAAAATCTAGATTATAGGATTGAAATGTAATACAATTGGGTTGTTTTATCATTATACAATGTTTGAAGGGATTAATATCCATTGGACATGTGTAAATGAATCCTTAGTGACTAAATTTTAATCATGCATGTAATATAGATGGAATTGCATATGTTTCATGTATCCAAGTTCATCCAAAGAGAATTTTATTGGTAATATTAATGAACATAACTTGACACAAATTGGACAATATATAGGACCCACAATTATACTCAATGTTATTTACACCAATACCTATCTTGAAATATTATCAAATCCATTGATTATCATATTAGATGGCTCCAAGTCTTAAGGTATAATGCTAATTAAGGAGATAAATGATATATTTAAAATGTTGAGTCCTAAACCATTGTTGACAAAAACTCATTTTTATCATTTTATCACAAATTCATACATGGATGTAGAGTGGCAAACAAATATTGATAAGATGTTAAGGTAGTAAATACTCTTTTTCAAAGGATATATTATGTTTAGTCTATTTTATAGAATTTAGGATAGAGGCCACATATGGTGGTTTGGCATTACAAGGGAGTAAGACCATATGAAATGCATCTAATATATTATCCTTGTAATGGAGAATGGTGTAGCAAGTGAAAGAATGAGATTTTAACCATACTATCCTTGGGTTGGGTAGTAACATGTCTTAAGAAGGATGATTATTTTAGGTTTTCCCTTTGGCACTTTGTAATGACAAGCAAAAGCTCATTGTATACATTAAAACAAGGAGTATGTAGGAATGTAGGTTTTGAAGCTCTTATAGATCAAATAGTTTAAACAGGAAACTATTATAGTAAACCAAAACAAATATAATGCATTAGATCATGAAATAATTTATAGAGATGTCCATGGCAAACGTGATTGCAAGATTATAGCAATCAGGGATAAATGACAGAATAATTAAATAACCCTAATTGACATCAGGTTTTATGTTCACATTGAGTTCACCAAATTCTTAACCCTAAATTGGATAAGAGGTTATCCTACCTTGGTGATATAATAGGGTTATGAATATATAATTGATAATTCACAAGGGTTATAATTAGCTCTATAATAGGATAATTAAATGTTAAACTCAAATATAAACATACAGTAAATTTATTATGCTATGTATAGGCTAAATATAGAAATTAAAATTAAGATATACATGGAAATGACAAATAAGTAATATACTTATATGGTTCTAATACTAATACAGTTGTGGATATAGAACATGCAAAAATTAATTTGGAAGGAGATTATAGAATAGCCATCAGATGTTGGATCTGATGCTTCTCAAGCTCTAGACACTAACATCATCTTAGGATGGTTCCATAGACATTATTGTCTAAGTTTCATGCAAGTGTCTTATAATGAATACTTGATGAAAAATGATATGACCACTCAGATGCTTCTAAATTTTACTTTGCCTTCACTTTGGTGTATTTAGATCTAGGTCATAGACTGTTGCTCCCCATGAAATTGTAAAAACTTAATTTTTCATCTTCATAGTGACCTTAAGGGAAAATGGGTTAGTGGGTAAATAGTGTTGAGATGAACCCAAATACCCCTTTATCAGTGAGTTTTGCCTACATAATTGATACTTTAAAGAGGGCCTTATACTAATGTAGTTCTCCCCTACATGTTGGATTTTATGTGAATCATATAATATGTGCAAAATAAGTACAACAATGACCTATATTGTAACTTGGGAAATTAGAATCTTGTGCTACTCCTTTAGTAATTTAAACCTATAGATGTGTTGTATCTATGATTGGTATGGAAACAAGGAATATTTATTCAATTAAATTATTGATAGAATGCTTTTGATAAGTTTACTTTGTCTCTCTTGGTATTTTATAGGTGAGGAATGAGTGAGGGTTGATATTGTATTTATATTAATACCTTTGGAGTAATAAATCACATTAAATCACTTAGGCTAATGATTAGGATACATTTTATTTTTTAAATATATGAATTTAGGGAACTAGTTATTTATATTAGGCTAGAACACTAACATTGATGCTAGTGTCTGTCTTGGACATTAGTGTCCAAGGAATAGGAAAGTAGGTACATCTCATAACTTCCATGAGTGTAATATAAGTACATTTTAAACATTTTGGGCAAGATACAAGGCCTAGGTCATCAACATAATATTATTATAACTAAAAGATATAAGCCAATGGGCACAAGATAGAGAAAATGTGAGACTTGTGAAAACAAGAAATGTCCAGATTGAGAAAAACAACCAAGATCTAAGTTTGAGAAGTGTAAAAGACTGAGGTGTTATATAATTTATAAATATCATCTACATAAGTGCAATAACAAATAGTAATTTGATTAATTAATCATAGAGGAGGAATATTACTTATCTTATTGAATGATGTGTAATTCAATTTGAGAAATGTAGGTGCATAAATACTTAGGATGATGCTCAATTATTATTCATTAGATTTTCGAAATGAGCTCTCTATCAGTCTATAAACTAATGTCAAAATAGGGACACTAGCATCAATGATTTTGTCTCAAAACTAAAGCTTATTTATATAATTAAATATAATTCCTTTCTTGGAAATTACACCTAAACATGTAAAGGTTCCCTATTGCCTTGCCAATTATCTATTCGGATCATGTACATAGGTTGTGGATATCTATGTGTAGTTCAAACCCTTAAGTCCTCTAATTAGAGCATTCCACATTGAAAAATGGATTAGTAGGTTCAAGTGAAGTTGAGTTAACATAAAAAACCCCTCTATTAATGAGCACTTCCTACATATCCATATACTTTGAATAAGGCCTCAGACTAATGTAGTTCTCCCCCTTATGTGGAATTGCATATGACTAATTATACAATATGTTATATGAAAGTACATGTAAAGATCTAAATTTAAATTTAAAAAATATTTCACATGGGATTAACTTTTATTGCTTTATAAATATATTAATATTGATCCAATGACTAATATATAAATAATTGAGAACAAGGTAGTAGAACTCAGTTGTGTGAATGATTGAGTGATCTTGATAGGTGCTTGCTTAATATTTACTATACAGATAAATGAGTGGGATTTGTTTTGTATACATACCATATATTTTGATAATATATCATGATAGGTTTAATTAATAAAAATATTATAACCTATACATATTAAAATATTTATAAATTTTAGTGCTTATTAGGTTTAGACACTAGCGTTAAAACTAGGAAACTAGTGTATATACTAGTTTCCTAAACTAGATGATAGTGTCTGAGAGAATAGAAAATTGTTGAAGATATATAACTAATAGTGAAGGATATATGTCACATTATGAAATAAATATTAGTATTAGTTTTTTTATTCATCTTTCTTTTCAAAGGTGGGTAAATACGTGTAGATAATTCAACAACACATTCCATTACAAATGGATGATTTTGTTAGACGTTTGATGATGTGAGTTGAAGTTTTAATTTACAAATTAATAACACTTTATTGAAAAAAATAAGATTATTGAGAATGGAGAGGAAGCCCTCTATTTATATATTTGGTTGATTTATGAGGATTGATGGATGAAGATAAAAAATCAATGGATGAGAAGAGGTGTCATGACCACACTTACCCAACACATTGAATTTAATTGATTATTAGAACTATTTTAATATTGTTATGTTATGTGGAAATTTATTATAAACATTATCTATTGTTCATAACATTATGTATGGTCTTAGATTAAATTTTAATCATTTTTACATTATTTAATGAGATTATGATATTCTTTATTATTGTTAACTATGATCAGATACTGTTGATGTCTATGTGGATTGATTGTAGGTATGGAATACATAAGTGTAGGTTAGAAGTAGAAACTGTGTGCTTGGTAGAAAGGACATGGTACATAGGTAAGCCATCATCGTGATGTAGTATTAACCAAAACCTTAGTCAATCCCTTATTTTGGTCATTTTAACATTTACTTGTATTTTCAATTGTCGACTAGTTGGTTGCGAGGCCATTGTTTGTATTTTGGTTCTTTAATTCTAACTAATTAATCAAATTAACCATTATATGTGGATGTGGTTCATTTCAACTTGATGATACACTTAAGATGAAACATATGCCACTCAAAGGTCATGAGAACTTGATGAATTCTATAATTATTTTTAAAAAGACCAGTTTAGGTCTGTACATTATAAACTACATTGGATACCATGAATGAGAAGAGCTGACACTATGACTATAAGGTCAATATTAGACAAAGGTAATGATTTCATTGGTTTTTGATATAAACTAATGTGTATGTTGTTATGGTCCACAAAAGGATTGGGACTTGAAATTGAAATGGGTCATGATTAAGATTGAACCATAAGTCATGAGACTTAGGTCAAAAAACATGTTGTTTAATAAAAAAATTGTTTAAGGGTACATTAAACCCTAAGTTTCATGTAAACTGGACCTAAAGATTGATTTTCATTGTAACTTGAACTTTAAGATAAATATTTAGGTCGATATCACACTAATATTGGTTGTAAACAAGGTAACCATTGTTGTGATTATGTCATTGAATTAGGGAAAGCATGATTAGGAATTTCATTTGTCTTTTAAGAAGATACTTGATGGGTTTTTCATGGTGATGTAGCTATTTTTGCATGGGAAAATAGTAAGCATGAGGAGGTGGAAATTTATCTATTTTTATTTTGATATAATGTAGGAGAAATTGTGCATGTGGGATTTGCATGAGGAAAGGAATGGGAATTCCACTTGGAAAAATTCATAGTTTTGCCAAATGGAACAATCACTACTGAAGGTGGATAAAGAAGTTGGAAAGAAAGAAAACTAATAATAACAATGTCATGAGGGGAATAAAGAATAAGGAGACAAAATGATGAGGAGAAAGTAGAGAAGATTATGAAGGCCAATATCCCTTCATGGTATCACATTAATTTGAGAAAATAAGTAATTGTTCTCTTTTATGTATAATATGCAATATTGCATGCATTCATTGATTCAAACAATGTGGATGGTTTGTCATGAATAGACCTAAATTTGTTATGAATGGCACTTAGTTGATGATACCATATTAGGTTATAAAACTCATAATACTCACCCATAGGAGGCAATGAGTAACTAAAAAAAGTGCAATGGTTATTTTTTGGATTGGCTCAATAACTTAAATATTGCATTAGATTTTGATTTTTCCTATTTTAAGGTGTAAACCCTAATTATGGGTTTTTTTTTCTATGTGTTGAAGTGATTTCTATTGTTAAAACCCTTAAGTAAGGTTTACTCATGAGTATTTTTAGTTGGACCTATGACTATAAGTTTTTATTCATTATTACATCAACATTATGGTTTAGTTGGGTGTTATGTGTTTGTGGTCGGGTTCTTAATTCTACCTCCAATCATTGGTTGGGGTGGATAGAGAAACCTATCTATGATTAGGATTATCTGGATTATAAGGATGAATTTATGTGGATATTCTCTCTATGGAATGATGTTTGTTTCAAAATCTTGTTGGCAAACTATTTAAAACCTTTATATGTATCTAGTATTCATTTGGAATCAAATATACACTATTGGCTATTTTGACCATTGTTATGGAATATGTTTGCAAAGATGGATTGATTTAATTCATAGATGCATGTGAGAGTTGTAGGCTATTTTAAATAATATAGAGTATGTTTATTTTAATTAAATATATCATAATGTCTTTACATCTTGTGGATGTATTAGAGTTGTGAACTAATTCAAGTCTTTTAAAATTATAGTTTAATCCTATATTCTATGCATTCATCATGGATGCAAGGTATGTATCATAATGTTGAAAACATGGCAATATTATCTTATAAAACTTACAGGGTTATGGTGTATTCTTAATTAGAAACTATAATGTGTTTTACATTTATAGTATATGATGGAATGGCAATTATTCAATGAATTGGTGTATTCAAGTCATCTTGTAGTGGTAATATTTTATTGTAAGTTGTTATGCTTGTATTTTGAATAAATGACAAGGTTTTTGAATATTCTTGTCTATTTCTGAATTTTATAAGGTTATCTTTCCTTGTTTTTGAGAATAACTAAACTGTATGGTATGCAATTATAGTCATTATAACATTATGTCAATGTTTGATTCTTTGGAAATGCATAAGGTTCTAGAGATCTGGGAAGGATCTAAATAAATCTAGATCACTCCTGTAATCATTTAGAATGATTATTATTATATAAAATTAGTTATATTTATAATGAAGATGTTGTATTGATTGTGATTTGTAAATAAGGTTGGTGTTTTTTGAAAAAACCTTTTATTGAGAATTGAATGATCTCTATATTTGGGTAGCGTAAAAACCCATGCGGTTCATTTTGAAGAAATGATTTTGTTTGTTTAGTATTAAGTTCATTCATGATCAAATGGAAAGTTTGCATGAAATTAAATGGTTATATTTGTGTATATGAATGGTTATGGGTATTTTCTATCGATATTATATATAACTAGAAATAATCTTGAGTAAATGTATGACTTGTGCATAGTCTCTTAGTTGTGCATAGTCTTTGAATCTTGTAGTTTATGTTGCATTTACCTTATGGTTTCAAGGTAGAGTCATTATAGTTTTGAATAAACATTTTAATTTCAAATATAAATTGATTTACTTTATATTGTCAAGATTTGGTTAAATGGAATGTATTAGTTATGAGTTAAAATCAGTCACTCCATTTACTTGATTGGTAACATTTCGTTACAACATATAATCTCATCATGAAATTGATGGTCATTATTCTAAGGTATAATGAGTGATAATGACTATTAGTGTGGTTCATTGTAAGGCAAAATGTTTATAGGAATTGGAATATTATAACCATTTGTCAATATAATTAAATGATTCAAGTTTGAACAAGGCCATGATTATTTATGGTAGAATATAAATGAAATTAACACCAAATAGTATTGGTGATAGTTCTTATAGTTTATTGATTCAGATTTAAATTGAAATATTTGGTAAATACATATTTGATTTCATATGCAATGGTTATTTATAAATAATAACATAAATTATTTAATGGCACACACACATTAGTGTGTGTGTGTGTGTGTGTGTGTGTGTGTGTGTGTGTGTGTGTGTGTGTGTGTGTGTGTGTGTGTGTGTGTGTGTGTGTGTGTGTGTGTGTGTTTCAAATTATCAGGGTATTTATATGGTTAAATTTTATGTGTAATCATAGTATAATGACTTATGTGACATAAATGTAATGTGGTGTAAATTAATTAAGATATTGCCACATTTTTGAATCTTATCAATTGCATTAAAACATAGAGATAGATAATAAATCAAGTAAGGATCTGGGGTTAACATGTTAATCATGACTTGTTATTCATAGGTTATTCTCTATAGTGGAATAAGTCATGAGGCAAAGTTATAGCTAAAATATGATAAACATTATTTAATAGTCATTGAATTAATTTGTTGCATTAAGAAAATTTGTTGGGGGTTGTATAAGTGATAATGTTAAATCATCAGCTGGTGGGAGTAGATTATATGATAGGTATGATCAAAACCATCCTACTGGGTCAAACACAAATATTGATGGGTTCCACTCATATTTATTCTATATTGGGCTCAAGAACTTAACTTATTATGTAGTTCTTAAATTGATGTATGCATTTTTAAGTCTTGAGGATACTACTAGTATGAGGCTAGTGACAGTTGTTGATGGTTATCTGGAATGACTATATCAAATTAGCCTTTCCTTATAACTATCTATTTCATTGTGTTGGTTGAATGTAAATTTATAATTATTTTATATGTTGGATTCCATTGTTATTCTAGTCTAAAATCTAGACTAGCTATGCAAGTGAATTAGTTAAAATATCCCAAAACATGTCACAAACATGGAGTTGAAAATTTAAAATAAATTTGATCCTTTATAAGGAACTACATTTTGTAAATAATATGCATGTTGTTTACATGAACATATATGGATCTATTTTTTAGAACAAATTTACTGATCTTGGATTCAAATTCCATTATCTAATGTTTTGAATTTAGCTCATAATCTATGTTTTAAATTTTTAATAAAAATGGGGTTATGGCAGTTGGTATCAGAGCCTTTGTTAAAGTAAAATCAAAATTTATTTTTAAAAGTATGATTTATTAATGCATGTCTAATATGTGAGGATGGTTAGGACTAGAGAAACCCAAAAAACTTTAAATATAGATAGTGACCTAGTTGACAATCATGTACTAGATCATCATGACCATGCTAACATAGAGGTGGAACAAAGTGGTAGCCATGCAACTAATCAGGATAATCCTAAGCAACAAGTTTTTGAGGAAAAATGTTGTATCGAATGACATTCTAGGTGCATTTCATGGCATTTGGGGGTAGATGGAAGGCTGAACCCAAATATTTACTTGAAAAATATGCAAAAGGGAGGATAGGAAGATAGGATTCAGAATGAGCATCCACCATGAAAAGATGTTATATAACCCATTATTAAGGATCTAAAAAAGATTCATCCTCCCAACTATTTTAGTGAAACTACTGGTGATGCTATTGAGGCATGGATGATTAACTTGTATAAGTATTTCACACTAAACAATATGAGTTCCAACATCAGAGCATGCATCTAATTTTACCAGTTGGTAGCTGATGAAACACTGTGGTGGAACCATTTATGTGCGCTGAAAGGGTATAATTCCTTGAGTTTTGGGATTTTTAAATAAATAGTTCAAGAAAATATATCTAAATAATATCTATAAAGAGTATAAAATTATAGAGTTTTAGTTACTGAAACATGGTACTATGTTTGTATCTGAATATGAAACAAGTTTATGGGACTCCTTCATCATGTTCATTACATGCAGGATAAAGAAACTAAGGTAGCTAAGTTCAAGTTGGGGTTAAATGAGATACTCATGCTTAATGTAAATATTAATAACGCAAAGACTTTAGCTACTGCTATGGAATCAACACATCATGTTGAATAAAAAGAGAAGTCTCATCAAAGAACAAGTAAGAATTTTAGAATAATAAGTAGCAGAGAAAGTCTAAGCCCTTAATACCTCCAATAAGTATTAATCTCAAGAAAAATGACTCCAAAAAGTTTGTTAGAAAGACTTATAATTTTAAAAATAAATTTTAGAATAAAATAGGGTCTAATTCAGATTCTTTTGCAAAAAATGATGCTAGAAACAACAAATAATATAAATTTCATGGATCCACCACAAGGGAAAGCGCCATTCCACTTCCTGCTAATACTATTATAATTTGTTTGGAATGCATTGATAACCATTATCATAAGGACTTCCCTAAGCTAAAGGACACTCACAAGGTCTACACAACTATAGATAATAGAAATGAAAAATTCTAGTCAACACCTATTGGTATAATATATGGATTTTATTTCTCTATTTTGATTGATTCAGGAGCTATATATAGCTTTATTTCTCTTATAAATTCTTTGAAGTGTAAAATCAAACCAACTAGACTTAGAGAAGGATGGAAAGTAGAGTTTATCACTAGGAAGAAGGTTTATATTAATGAATGCTTAGAGCAAGTTGAGTTAGATTTAGGAAGTTTTAAAATTGGTGTAAACCCAATATTTGTTCCTTTAGGATCCTATAACATCATCATGGCATGGACTAGTTAAAATCATACCAAGCTAAGTTGGATTTCAATAGTAAAAGAGTTCAATGCTTGGATGATGAGGGAAATTCTATAGTGATTCAAGGAATCAACAACCCATCTAGCCCATGCATTATTTTATACATTCATATTATAAAATAAATTAAGAATGGGTGTTAGTTGTATGATCTCAAGATGAATAAGATAGTTGAGGAAATAACCACCATACTCCAAGAGTATCCAATTTTGGAAGAGTTCATGGATGTTTTTCTGAAAGAGCTACCAGGTTTTCCCCCAAGAGGATATTTGATTTATCCATTGATGTAAACCTAATATTTCACCTATATCTAAGGAACCTTATTATGTGAACGTGGCTGATTTAAGAGAGCTAAAAGTATAAATTCAAAAGTTTTTGGATAAGGGAATAATATGTCCCATTGTATCACCTTGTGTAGCTCTAGTAGTATTTATTAATAAGAAGGATGGGACACATAGGTTGTGCATCGATTATAGAACACTTAAAAATGTCACAATCAAGAATAAGTATCCTTTTACTTTCATAAATGACCTCTTTGATAAAATGAAAGGAACCATTGTATTTTCCAAGATAGATCTTAGATTAGGGTATCATCAACTATGCATCCAAGATGGAGATGTCCATAATACTATATTTAGAACTAGATATGGATATGATGGATTTGTAGTCATGCCTTTTGCATTAACAAATGCTCCCACTACATTTTTGAATTTGATGAAGTGCATTTCACAATTTTGTTGATAATTTTGTGCTAGATTTTTTAGATGATATTATGATCTATTCCAAGAATGAACAAGATCATGAAAAACATTTAATGTTGGTTTTATAATGTTTAAGACAAGATAAGTTATATGAAAAATTGTTAAAATGTTCTTTCTTTCAAACTGAGATTCACTACTTGGGTCTTGTGATTTATAATGAAGGACTTAATGCATACCCTAAAAATATTACAACCATTAATGAGTAGATAGCTCCCAAGAATGTACATGAGGGAAGAAGTTTCATGGGGTTTGTTGGGTACTATAGAATATTTGTGCATGATTTTCAAGAATTTATCATCCCATAACTTCCTTGCAAAAGAAAAGGAATAAATTTGATTGATCTCTGATGTGTGAAGTAGCCTTTTAAGAGCTAAAACATTTGTTAACCACAACTCACATTTTGACTATAATGGATCCCCATGGAAATATTAAAAAATGGGTAGATGATTTCAAGGTGGGAGTTGGATCCATATTGACTCAAGATGGAAAGGTAGTTGCTTGTGAGTCTAGAAATTTGAAGACCCATGAGAAAAACTACCTCACCCATGATTTAGATCTATATGTTTTTATTCATGCATTGAAGTAATAGAAGCATTTTCTATTGGGTAAGCACTTTAAGATTAAATTAGATCACTATATTCTTGTGTACTTGTTTACTCAAGATGAGTTGAATGCAAGGCAAAGAAGATGGCTAGAATTTATTAGTAACTTTGACACTAACATTGATTATGTGAAAGGATAGGAAAATAGAGTGGTTGATGATTAAGTAGGTGAACTTATAATGATTCCCTCTCAATAATATTTTTATATTTTAAAAATGATGTGCTTATTTAGTAGAAAAATGATCCTAAGTGACTTAAAATCTGTGTTTAATTAAAAACAAGTTTTAATTCTAAATTTTTAGTTTATTATGATGGTCTTCTAAGACACAAAGGCATAATTTTTGTTTTAGATTCAATAAATCTAAAATATCAAGTGTTGATTGAAGTGCATTCAATACCTTATTATGAACATCTAGGTGTCAATAAAATGACATAAGATTTGAAAGGGATATATTTAAGGCTTGGAACTAAGAAAGATGTGGCTATGTATGCAACCAAGTTCTTGGAATGCCAACATGTGAAAGCTAGGAATGGTCATCCTCAAGGTTTACTCTATCCTCATGTGATTCCATAAATGAAATGGGTTGTCATATCTATGGATTTCATCATGGGATTTCCTAAATCTCATGATAGGCATGATCCAATCTTAGTTGTAATTGATAAGTTCACTAAAGTATCTCACTTTATTACTGGTAACATCACTGATGATACTAGAATTCTTGCCAAAAGGTTCATAAAGGAAGTTTTATGACTTCATGGTGTACTATAAGTGATAATATTGAATATAAATAGGTTACTCACTTCTCAATTTTGGAAAACTATGATGGTTTCTTTTGACACAAAGATAAATTTTAGTTCAACTTATCATCTAAAAATAGATGGGAAAAATGAAAGGTTGAATATGATTATTTAAGACATGATACAATGTATGTTATGGATCAATAATATAAGTAGGAAGACTTCCTACATCTGGTATAATTTTCTTATAATGACACTTATCATTTAGTGATCAAGATGACACCATTTAAGGCCTTATATGCACAAAAATGTATAATACGTTTGGGCTGGAACAACTTGGAAAACCATGTGTTTTTTGGTCTAGAAGTTTTACAAGAGTTTGATGAACAAATGACTATTATTTAAGAAAGGTTAAAGGTTGCCTCTGATTGGTAGAAAAGATATGTAGACATGAAAACATATCATATAGAGTTTGAAGTTTTAGATATGGTATTTCTAAGAGTAAGACCTCAGAAAATCTCAATCGAATTTGGCAAAGCTTCTAAGTTAGCACCACCCTATGTTAGACCTTTTGACATAGTGGAAAATATCAATCCAGTGGATTATCATCTCATTCTTCCTCTTTCTCTATCTAGAATCCATGATTTTTTCAAATAACATTATTAAGGAAGTAATTTTCAAATCCATCTTTTTTTTTTATTGGGACAATATTCATGTGGAGGGAAAGGAAATAATTCATCTAGAGCCTATCAAGATCCTAAGTCAACGTGACATTGATTTGAAAAAAAGAAAATTGTATCAAGTGTTGGTCCAATGGGATCAAATGGGAGAAAGGATTGATACCTATGAAGATGAAAATATTTTATAGTAGCATTATCCTCATTTATTTTAGGCCCCAATGATGGTTCTATTATTAAGGAAGGGTGGATGTCATGACCACACCTGTCTAGCACATTGAATTTTATTGATTATAGAAACTATTTTAATATTATTATGTTATGTGGACATTTATTACATACATTATTTGATGTTAAGAACATTATGTATGGTCTTAGATTAAATTATAATTTTTTTTGTATTATTTAATGAGCTTATGATATTCTTTATTGATGTTGACTATGATTGAATATAATTGATGTTTATGTGGATTGATTATAGGTACACAATAAATAAGCATAGGTTGGAGGTATAAGTTGTGTGTTTGGTGAAAAGAACATGGTAATTAAGTAATCCATCATGGTCAAAACCTTATTTGATCCCTTTTCTTGGCCATTTTGTCATTTAGATGTATTTTTAGTTATTAGTTTGCTAGTTATGAGGTCATTGTTTGACTTTTGGTTATTTAAGTCTAACTGAACAATCAAATTAACCATTTGATGTGGATGTGGTTCACTATAACATCAATGATGCACTTAAGAGGAAACAAATTATAATAAAAGGTCATGAGACCTTGATAATTTATATAATTCTTGTTAAAAAACCAATTCATTTTGTGCACCATAAACTATAATGGATAGTAAAAATGGGAAGGGTTGTCACTGTGATTATAAGTATAGTATTGGTAAAAGGTAATTCTTTCAATGGTTTATAGTCTAAACTAATTTTTATGTTGTTATGGTCAATAAAGGGACTAGGAATTGCATTTGAAATGTGTCATGTTTAAGATCAAGTCATATGTCATGAGACTTAGGTCAAAAAGCATGTTGTTTAAAAAAAGTATTTAAGGGTATAATAAACCCTAAGTTTTATGTAACTTAAACCTAAATGTTGTTTTTTATTATAACTCAAACCTTAATCCAAAGGATTAGGTTTAGGGAATAGTAATCTTAGTGGTAAATGAGGTAACCATGGTTACGATTATTTCATTGACTTAGGGAAAACATGATTACAATTTTCATTTGTCTTTTATGAAGCTACTCAATGGGTTTTGTATGGCGATATATCTAGTTTTACATGGGAAAATAGTAAGCAAATAGGAGGTAAAAATCTATCTATTTTTATCTTGATGGAATATAGGAGAAATTATGCACATGGGTTTTGCATAAGGAAAGGAGTGGGAGTTCCACTCAACAAAATTCATAGTTCTTTTGAATGGAATGGTAACTATCAAAGGTGGATAAATAAGTTGGAAAGAATGAAAAAAATAATAACATCAAGGGGGGAGAAATAATAAGGAAAGAGAATGATGAAGAGGAATTAGGGAAGATTATGTAGGCCAAGATCCCTTCATGGTATCACATTGCTTGGAGAGAACAAGTAAGTGTTTAATTTTGTGTATAGTATGCAATATTTCATGCATTTACTAAGGCAAACAATGTGGATGGTTTGTAATGATTTTTCCTGAATAAATTTAAATTTTTTATGAATGGAACTTAGTCAATGATACCCTATAGGGTTAGATAACTCAGAATACTCGCCCATATGCGGTAATGAGTAACTAAAAAGGTGTAATGGTTACTTGTTGGATTAGCTTAGTAGCTTAAATATTTGCATTGGATTTTGTTTTTTCCTATTTTAGGGTGTAAACCCTAGTTGTGAGTATTTTGTTTCTATGTGTGTTGAAGTGTTTTATATTATTAAACACCTTAATTAAGGTTTACCCTTGAGTATTACCAATTGGACCTAATACCATAGTTTTTTGGTCATTATTGCATCACCATTATGGTTCAGTTGGGTGCTATGTATTTGTGATTGGGTTCTTACTTCCATATCCAACTAATGGTTGGGGTAGATATAGAAACCTATCTATGGTTGGGCTTATCTGGATCATGTAGATGTATTTCTATGGATAGTATCTCTATGGAATGTTGTTTGTTTCAAAAAACTATTGATAGAGTGTTTAATACCTTTTTTTATATATAGTATTATTTTGGATCAAATCTGTAGTATTAGCTATATTGACCATTTTTATGGAATATGCTTGTAAAGATGGAATGCTTTCATTTTTAGATGAATGTGAGAGTTTTAGGCTACTTTGAATATTGTAGAGTATGTTTGTATTAATTAAAATATATCATATTGTCTTTACATCTTGTGGATGTATCAATGTTGTGATCTAATTTGAATCTTGTGAAATGATAATTTGATCCTATATTCTATGCTTTGTCATGGATACAAGGTATGCATCATATTGTTGAAATCATGGCATTAGTATCCTATAAAATTTGTAGGGTTATGTTATATTATTAATTAGAAACTAGAATGTGTTTTACATTTATGGTATATGATGGAATGGTAAGTATTTGATAAATTGGTATATTCACCTCATTTTGTAGTGGTAATATTTTCCTATAATTTGTTATGCTTGTTGCAATCACCTAAAAGTGTTGTTTGAGTGATAAGAGTGTTACTTGAGACTACCTATTCCTAGATTATCCCTAAACCTATCCTAGAGCCTATTATCACACTTTTCAAGCCTTTATGTGGGCCACAAACATCCCTAGTTAGATCAAACATAGTCTCAAACCTTCATTTCTTGATTTTTGCCCTTTATGCTCAATAGTATACCATTTAGACATTAGTGACACATTAAAGACACTAGAGCCATGTGGTGCTAGTGTCCCTAAAATGGTGCCTATGTCCTTTACCATATATTTCCCAAATGAATATATTTTCAAAGGTAAAACTCTCTTAAGGTTGGCCTAAGCATATTTTATTATCTGCACAAGCTAAAAAAAAACCTATTGAAACATAAAATAAGTTGAGAAAAATCAAGGTTATTAATCCCTATTCTACCCTAGTTTTGCATACTACCATCTACGATTGCGCTAAGCTCAGATTTTTAGATTTACAATCTCAAGAATACTCAAATAATTTAATACCACTATCATTATAGCATCACTTGCACTTGCACCAACATTTAGGTGGGGAGAACTACATCAAGATTGATTCCTCTTCAGAGTATTGGTATGTAGGTAACTCTCTTCATAGTTCGGAGTTGAGGATGTCCATCATATCCTACTAATGAACACACTTTTCAACTCATGCATTACTTGTAAGAAGGATTAGGGTTTTCATCATAAATCAGTTATTAAATACATAATACAAATTTCTAGACTTTGTGTGCATAGGAATAGAACCCAAAAACACATATGTAAGTGCACCCATAAGTTTAGAGTAGTCATAGATAGAGGACATTAGTGACATTATCAAGGCACTAAAGCCACATGGTGAATCTATCCAAATGTGGTGTTACTATCCAGGAGGGGTTTTGATACATGGATCTAGTTGATGACACTCATGCCTATTCATATTTTAGTTTTTAGCACTTAGATCATATGTATCAGGTCTTTTTTAGATAAGTATTTATTTTCACATATTTATTACTATTTTAGAAAGTCAAATCTAGTCAAAATATGTAAAAAATTAGTGGTTATTTTATGCATATTATTTCACTAATTTAGACTACTCATCCCTTTAATTAAACATAGGATTTAAATAAGTAAAAACCTAAACGGTTAAAACATTTGGTGAACATGACTTACTTCAAACATTTCTCAAAAACCTAACACTACATGATCTTATGGTTTGTATCCTTTGTTTTCCTATTTTCATTATTTTATTTCATTTTTTTAGATTTCATATATTCTGTTTTAGTAGCTCTGTTCAAATTTTTTTCCTATATGCCATCTAAAAAAGTTATCTCTCTTGTATTAACAAGAAGTGCTATATTAGGTGGTAATCTTATAGAGCATATTTATATTATTTCTATTCAAGCCTATACCATAGATAAGGGACCTATTATAAATATAGTTATTGATCTTTCACACCTTGATTATGTGGATTTCAATGATAATGCATCTAAATATAAACAATACAACCAAGAATAAGATGATATACAAAATGGAAATTAGGACACTCTCCCTCTACTTAACAATGATAACATTATTATCAATAAAGATAAGATATTACATATCTTCAAAGATATAATTTTTTAACAACCCCTTGATCATGCATAAATCCTACAAGCCATATTGGAAATCAAGAACAAAATAAACAATGGTCAATCTTTAACTCCCCTAGATAATAACATTGTTATACTTACAATGGGGCGAATTCATCTAGCACAACTTAAAATTGTAATTTAAAAACCTTCAATGATAACTATACCTCTTGTGGCTTGTTATTCCACTTTAGATGTATAATTCCTTATGCATGAGGTTCATCCTTTACAAGCTAAGGTGTTACATATTGAGAAGGGATCCACTAGGCCATCACATTCCTTGGATTATAATATTCTATTACATACACCTTTAGCACATCACATAGTGACAACTCCCTTTACATACATATTCATGGCACCAAAGCTTACATTATATGATGGCAAAGGTGACCTAAATAATAATCTTCAAGCTTTTCATGCAACATGTTTGGACTACGTGTCCAATGATTGATCTCTCACAAAGTTATTTCTATAAAGTTTAAAAGATTATGCCCTACAGTGGTTTTATGACTTACCTAATCAATCTATAATAGAATAGAATTATTTTCTAGACATTTTTTTATCACCCTTCTCCATTAATATCAATGACAAGATCTCATATGTTCAACTTGAATAGTTGAAACTATAGTCAAATGAACCTATCATAAAGTACATCTTATGATACAAGACTATATTAGCTAAATTGACTAGCCCAATGGTAGATAAACAACTTCATGATATCTTTAAATAAAGTCTTTTACCATCATTACATGAAGCTATCTTGTTTAAGAAGTTTCCTACATTCACAAATTTATGCCACATAGTAAAAGAAAGAGAGGTCAAGATTTTATCAATGGGAAAAATAAAGTACACCCATGGATCAAAATCAACTCTAAGATTTAAAAAAAGCCTCCATACAAGGTATGGGCCACCAAGAACAAGAGTGATCAAAATTCCATAGTTAATGTAGCTTCAAGCCAATTCTTAAATTAGTTTTATCCATTCCTTAGTGTTAAATATTCACTAACCTTCCAAAGTCATCTCCATGGGTTTTACAATAGATCTTAGAATGTAGTGTCATATCTCTCCCTCCCATTAAAGAGTTTCATATGACATGGCCTCTTCCAAAGAAATATGATTATAATTTATTTGATGATTATCATAAGGCACCAGGCTACACAATAAATAGATGTATAAGTCTAAAACATAAGATACAAGATTTAATTGAGGATAACATTATTGATGTGGCCATACCCATAGAGGTACCAAAAGTAAACCAAATGAAAGCTAAGGCATTAAATATATCCTCATATCTATTTCTAAATCACACAAAAAATGAGGCAAGAAGAACTTAATTGGTTCATTACACGTATTAGGCACATTTACAACTAGCTTCATATCATACTATTACATAAGAGGCAAACCCATTGCATAATATCATTGGTATGTACCACACTATAGTTCCATATAGACTACTCACCTTCTTAGAGTAGGATGTTGTTGTTGATGATACAAATTTACATGCACTCTTTGTATGAGCATACATAGATCATCATCATATATAAAGTATTATGGTTGACAATGTGTTAAACATTAACATATGCACTATGACACTTTTACAACATTTAGGGTGTTTATATTAGGATATATTCCACATAAACATAATTATTAGTGGTTTTAGTTGTCATGTTTAGAGCTCCATCAGGGAGATTTTGATTCCAATATAGGTTAGACTAAGACATAATCTACTCAATTCTTAGTAGTACCTAGTGCAGGCATGTTTGATATGTTATTCGGTAGGACATGGATACAATAGCTATGAGCCATCTCATCCATAGTACACATATTCTTAAAATACATACATTAAAATGAAGCAGTCTATATTAAGGGTCTTCCATATGAGTATCCTCTACCTATCCCACAGATAGTTACTTCATAGTCATCAGTTATAGTTCCAACACAATTACCAGATATAACATAGTTATTAGTTATAGCTCAAAGCATAGTTCTTATTAATAAATCATAGATTTTAGTAGATCTACTAGTGCAGGTGAGATATAATCCTATAGTATCAACATTTATGCATAATCTAAAATAGATACCATTATTAGAGAGACCCATACATTAGAGATATGTCACAAAATTTACAGGGCCTTCATTGTTGGATGGTGGAGCCTGATCTTATTATAATTCCTAGTTCCCAATAGCGGGGTGGGGGGAGGGGGGGGGGTAACACCCTACCACTAAGATCACCATGGAGGTCTAGTGGGGTGGAGACCATACTTGGATCCCATCCTAGTTGGGGTTTGGGGAAAAAATTTGTTAAAAAAGCATTTTAAAATACTATAATTTCATAGTAAATCTACATCATTCATTATTAGGTCACAAATATAATGGTAGAAATTATTTTTGTGCATTTTTGACCTAATATGTAACCCTACTTTAATATGAGGGAATTTTAATTAAGGTAGTGTACTGTGTGTGAGTGAAGATGATATTGCAGTGGATGTATTGTAGATTTTTCCCTTCATTTGTTGAACTGAATGACAAGAAAGATTGGATATTTCTATATGGACATAGCCCATATTAAGTGAACCACGTTAAATCTATGTCTCTATTTTGTTTTATTTTTTACATTTTATTTCTATATTTAATTCGTTAATATTTCTTTATGTTCTATATTCCTAATAACTGGTATCAGAGTTGAAGTTTTATTTGGAAGATAAACTCACAGGAAAAGAGGGTTCATGGTTCAAGTGGGAGAAATGGCAAATGAAGGAAATTTTAAGGTCAATAAGTTTAATGGCCAAAACTACTAGCTATGGAAGATGCAAATGGAGGACTATCTATATCATAAGGATATTTTTCTACCATTGGGTGGAATAACAAAGAAGCTAGTGACTATGAAGGATGAAGATTAGGAGGTTCTTGACAAAAAGGCACTAGAAACAATATGACTATGCTTGGAATCATTGTTGGCCTTAAATATTTAAAAAGAAAATACAATAATGGATGTGATAAAGGAATTAGATAGTGTATGAAAAACCTTCAACATCCAATAATGTATTTCTTATGAAGTGTTTATTTAATCTAGAAATGTCAGAAGGTGGGTCTATTGTTGATCATTTAAATGAATTTAACATGGTCAAAAATTAGTTAAGATCTGTAGGAGTAAATTTTTATGATGAGGTTAGGGATCTTTTGATTTTGTGTTCATTGGTAGAAATCTAGAATAGTTTGGTCATGGGTGTGAGCAATTATGTCTCTGGTTCAAACACTTTAAAGTTTGATGATGTTATTGCTGTTATTCTTAGTGAGGAAATATGATGGAAAAGCATAGGTGAGACATTAGGTAATGCTTTGACTATGGAGAATAAGGGAAGATAAAAGGATAGAATAAATTGCCTAGGTAATCATGGTAATTTTAAGATGGGTAGATCCAAATCCAGAGGAACATTGGTGTGCTAGATTTGTAGGAACAAAGGACACTTGAATAACGATTATTGGATTCAAAAAGAAAAATAAGGAGATGGACAAAGAGATAAAAATAAAGAAGTAAATGTAGTAGGTGATGTTTTACAATATGCTTTAATCCTTTATTTATATACCATTAATGATTCTTAGGTGTTAGATTCAAGGGTTTCATTTCATGCTGCACCCCATAAGAAATATTTTAAGGACTATTTTCAAGGTGATTTTAGACAAGTTTATTTGGGTGATGGTGAATAATGTAAAATTTTATGAAAGGCTAAGATCTAGATAAAATTATAGAATGGAAACAAATGGTTTTTAAAAGAGGTGAGGCATGTTCTTCAAGAAGAAATCTAACTTTAGCAAGGTAGTTGGGAAGTGAGGGCTGTACAGTTACATTTGTAGAAAATTCATGTAAGGCCAATAAAAGATCATTTGTAATAGAAAAAGGAGAGAAGGTAGGTATATTATATTTATCTAATGGTAATGTTGACTCTTATATTGATATAGTTTCTACATAACAGGATACAAAATTATGGCACCATAGACTTGGGCACATGAGTGAGAAGGGGATGAAAGTTCTCTACTCAAAGAATTTGTTGCTAGATTTGAAGAAGGTGGATTTAGATTTATATGAGCACTATGTATATAGAAAATAGAAGAGATTTAGATTTCTCAGAGTTGAGAAGACAAAGAAGGATGAAAAGTTAGAGCTTGTGTATACATATGTATGAGGACTAGCTCAGGTATCATCCCTTAATGGATCTTCTTATTATGTTCCTTTTATTGATGATGCAACTAGAAAAACTTGGGTTTATAGCATACAAAAAAATCCTTATGTTTTTTATACTTTTAATAAATGGAAAGCTTTGGTTGAGAATCAAATAGGAAATAAATTAAAGTGTGTTAGATCAGACAATGGAGGTGAATATTACATTAAGGAATTTGATAATTACTTGTTCATCCCATGGGATTCATAGAGAGAGTATGGTTACAAGAATACCATAATAAAATGATGTGTCAAAAAGGATGAACAAGACAATCATGGAGCATGCAAGGAACATGAGATTACATGCAGGGTTGCCCTTACAATTTTGGGTAGATGTTGTGTAGATGTTGTGGATACTATTGTTTACTTAATAAATAGTAGGCCTTCAATTCTGTTAGATGGTGGGATTCTAGAAGAAGCATAGACAGGTAAAAAGGTAGATTACTCCTTTTTAAAGACTTTCAATTATGAAGCATTTATCCATATTGATGAATAAAATAAAACTAAGCTTGAAGCAAAATTTAAGGAATATACTTTTATTGGATATGGAGTTAATAATTTTGGTTACCGTTTATGGGATTTTGAAAATCAAAAAATCATTAAAAGTAGAGATGTGATATTTAATGAGAAGGTCATGTACAAAGATCAGTTGTGGGGAAAGAAACAAAAAAATCTAAATACTAAATATGTAGTACTTGATGAAATCACTAGAAATAAAATTCCAAAAGTACTAGAAAATTAGAATGTGCAACAAATACAATAACAAGTACCTCAAACTCTTAGAAGTGTAGTTAGAAGATCTACTAGAGTAAGTAGACTCCCTGAATGATAATCTCCTTTAATTTATTATTGACTAATGGTGGTGAGCCAGAAAGCTATGAAGAAGCAATGCAGGTAGAAACCAAAAATAAGTGAGAGCAAGGCATGAAAGAAGAGATGGAATCCTTGGTACTTAACCAAAATTGGGATTTGGTTTAGTTCCTATAAGTAAAAGAGCATTGTAGAATAAATGGGTTTATAGGTTGAAGGAATAATATGGAGGAAAAAAGAGGTATAAGGCCAGACTTGTTGTAAAGGGGTATACATACAAGAAAAGTATAAATTTTGATGATATATTTTCTCTAGTAGTTAAAATGACTTCCATAAGAACTATTTTAAGTTTGGTAGCAGTAGAAGATTTGCACCTTGAATAGTTAGATGTGAAGATGGTGTTCCTTTGTGGTGACTTGGAGGAAGAAATATATATGAAGTATTCACAGGGATACGAAGTCAAAGGTAAGGAGAAAATGGTGTGTAGGTTGAAGAAAAGTTTGTATGGCCTAAATCAAGATCGAAGACTGGTATTTGAAATTTGACATGTTTATGATAGAAAAAGGTTATAGTAGATGTAATTTTGACCATTATGTTTACTCTAAGAGATTAGATCATGGTAGCTATATTATATTTTTATTATATGTTAATGACATGTTTGTTTCAAGGTCTAACATGCATGATATAAATGAGCTCAGAATAAAACTAGCAGATTCATTTTAAATGAAGGATTTAGGTGTTGCAAATAAAATCCTTGGTATGAGAATAACAAGAGATAGGAAAAATAGAAAATTGACATTGTCTCAAGAAGAATACATCAAAAAGGTGTTAGTCAAGTTCAATATGCAAGATGAAAAACTAGTGAGTACACCTTTGGGAGGGCACTTCAAATTAATCAAGGAACAATGTCATAAAATGTAGATAGAAATTAATTACATATCCAAAGTGATCTATGCTTCAATAGTTGGAAGTTTAATGTATGTTATGGCATGCATTAGACCATACATTTTTCATGCAATGGGAGTTGTCAATAGATTTATGAATAATTCAAGAAAAGAACACTGGGATGTAGTCAAGTGGATTCTCAAGTACTTGAGAAGGATCATTGATAGATAGTTGTGTTATGAAGGGTTATATGTTACCTTAAAAGGATATGTTGATACATACATGGTTGAAAATTAAGATGGTAGGATGAGCACCATAGGTTATGCATTCAATGTTGGTGACATAGGAGTTAGTTGGATTTCAAAATTACAAAAGATAGTTATTTTATCAACTACAGAGGTAGAATATGTTACAACTATAGAAGAAAACAAGGAGATGATATGGATGGAATGATATATAGAAGAGTTGAGGTAGAAGAAGGAAGATTTTAGGTTGTATAGTGATAGCTAGAGTATGATTCATTTAGCAAATAATTCAACATTCCACTCAATAACTAAACATATACAACTCAAGTATCAATTCATTCATTCAGTTTTGGAGGATGGTCAATTAATGTTGGAAAAGATCCATATGAGTCAGAATCTTGTATATATGTTAACAAAGGTAATCACCATAGAGAAGTTAGAGATTTGTTCAGCTTCAATAGGTCTTCAAGGATAACAAGGAATATGAGAAACAAGCCTAAATCAAAGTTTAAAGAAAAGTCCAAGGAAGATTTGTAGCGGTGGAGTTCCAACAATTAGTCTCCAAGTGGGATATTGTTGGATGGTGGAGCCTAATCTTATTATAATACCCATTTCTCAATAGGGGGGTGTGGTGGGGTTAACTTCCCCCACTAGGTTCACCATTAAGGTCTATGGGGGGGGAGCGGGGGGGGGGGGGGGGGGGGCACGACCATACTTGGAGCCCCCCTAGTGGGGGTTTGGGGGGAAATTTTGTTAAAAATGCATTGTAAAACATTGTAATTTTGTATTAAATATAGACCATTCACTATTAGGTCACATATATAATGGTATAAATTATATTTTTGCATTTTTTCCCTAATATGTAACCCTACTTTGATATGAGGGCATTATAATTATGGTGGCATACTGTGTGAGTGAAGAGGATATTGTAGTGGATGTATTGTAGGTTTTTCCCTTCATTTGTTAGACTGAATAGTAAGAAGTATTGGATGCTTCTCTGTGGGCATAGCCTAGATTTGGTGAATCATGTTAATTCTGTCTTTATTATGTTATGTTTTCTACATTTTATTTCCATATTTAATTCATTAATATTACCATGTGTTATATATTCCTAACATTCTTCCACTCACTTTTTACTAAGATTAGTATTATTAGGTTCTCAAGGTTCTCATCATAGGGCACTTATGTCACCTAAAACTTCTACCAGATGGGTTCCCAAGACCCCTAAAATTCACAAGACACCACAGTTAGTGCCATAGATTCCTAGCACCACTACCCAAGTAGATATAGATACAGTTGTAGATTACTTAGTATAGTAGATTATGGGATCACAGTTACCCTTTCACATAACATGAGATATTACCATTCCTATTTTTGACAAAGACCACAATGATAGTGAGTCTCCCATGAGACTCATTAGTTAGTATTGATTATCTCTTCGTGTACATAATTTCCCTCTATTTTTCTCCTTGTATATAGTTTATTTCATGTTTCTTGTACATAGTTTATATTTAAAAAAAAAAAAAAAACATTCAAATAATTACTTAGAAAACATAAAATTTATAGATTGTATGCATTACGATGTTTACACTTCTTATATTCACCAGACACTACATATGCTATTTTTTTTACTATAGTCAATTTTATCATAATACATGCTTCACTTGTTCTTATTGAGTGATTTTATATTGCTTACAAGACTCATGTCCACTACACTAATCTAGACTTGTTATTTACCCACTAGGGGCATATACATCGATACATAGGTCTACACTTGACACACTCTCCCACTTGGGGGTATCTTATATATAGTCTCGATCACCAAGATCTATCCTTACATATTCTACATTCCATATTTAAATTTTATATATCTTGATATTGATAATTTATATTCTTATTCATATTTTTATTGACTGTTATTACTTTAGACTCAACATATATACATCTTTGCTCTTACATAAATATATATTACATATTCATGCATACTTTTATTTCTAGCTTACCTAGTTTATTTTTAATTGTATTTATTTGCTTTTTTTTATTTGAGGGAATTTGAATATGTCATTATTCTTTGGCTCTACACCACTTCTATTCATAGTATGCATGCCTTAGACATGTGCCCATGTCCCTTGTGTGTGTTTTCCTAATTATGTATGCAAACATTTGAACATCTACTTCTATGTGGCTCTAAGCCAACATGTTTGTTGCTTGTGTATGAGGAAATTTAAACATGTCCTTATATGTCTTTTTTTCTCATATTTAGTGACATGTGCCCATGTCCCTTGTATTATGGCCCTTTTTCCTATTTTGCACGCTTCATGTGTTTTGTATGTATGTTTTCTTATATGTATCATGGCCATGACACTTGTATTTGATTTTTATACACACCAATTTTCCATTCCATGAGGTATTTCATGTATATACCCTTTGTAATTGGGTGTTGTGATGGACATCATGTCCCATCCCCATAGGTAGATACTCAGTTCTACTTATATTTATTGTTACATACATTGATTACATCTATCTTGACACCCTTATGCAATGTTATAAATGACATACATCTTAAATTATATACTTATGCTTAGATTATTTTAAATTATGATGTTATGTTTTCACAATATATCAGATTATCACACAGTTATCATATATGCTCCAGCTAACAAAAGTTTTGTAGATATTTTTATTTTGAAGAAAGTTATTGCACAATTTCAACAACTATGCTCAAAAGAGGTTCAATTCAAAGGATTGTGTCATAGATATAAAACTCCTATATTGCATTTAGAGTTAATTTTTCAACACACATGCTCAATTTAATCAAATTAGAAATGAGCAAACACAAAGAAAAATATTGACTCGGAAATCAATACAATGACACAAAATTTAGACTAGAAAGACATAAACACCTAAATAGGGACATTAACACCACATGGAAATAATTTTCAAGACATGGTGCTACTATCTAGTACCTTCAATTTTGAAACAACTTAGATTAACTAGAATAGTAGGTACATTATAGGTTTGCACAGATCTAATTATAGGTTTATTAGTTATACTTAATTTTTCTCATATTCATATCAATTTCTCAAATTGGGAGCATCATATGCAACATGACCACTCCCATATTTATTTTAGATACTCAAATACATTTATTATAACTTAGTCTAGAATCAATATACTCATATACCAGATTGGGGGTATTTGTGCAACACATCATTTCCATATGCTCAGTTACACACTAGTTGATCATATGGAAATATAAATTCCATGTCATTCTATACTTTGTAAACACTTGACATCGTATTCCATGTTATCACCAATTTCATGCCTTACTCCATTTATAGTGGTTGTCATTATCGAGTGGTCCAGAGTTGCCTAATGTACCCGAGTGGCTATGGAGTTGATATACTCAGTTAGACATTTCTAGTACTTTGTATAGTTCCATTTTAGTATCATCTAATGCATATGGGTGGGAAATTATAGAGTCATAACCTAATTGAGTTCTTGATCCACCCACATGATAGGTTTGGACACACTATCAAGCCAATCCAATCTATTCACAAGTTATGATCCACTAAGCAAGGGTGGGCAATGATGGAGCCAAAACTAGATTGAGTTATTGAGCCACCCACACATGAGGATTTAGCAAGCTATCAACTCAATCCAAGTTATTTAATGATTTATCACTATATACATGCACACATATGTTTTCATAAAGTTTATGTATTAGCTTGCATACCCAAAAAGGTGTATTAATTATTTTCCTCTTTCCCATCTCTTTGATTAGTTTTACTCAATTAATTCTTTATTTAGCATAGTCTTTTACTTTTGATATCACTTAAGTAAGGACTAGTTTATGCACATTTAATTTTTAGGTCATACTTTGGATCATGCTTCACATACACAACCCCAGCTTCACATACTTAGAGTCAACTTCATGGGATTCACTTCCTAGTTAAGTCTAGGTATGCTTCTTTTTCCTTTATACTATTCATTTCACTTTACTACATTTATGGCATAAAGGGGGGGAATGTAATCACTTAAAGTGGTATTTGAGTGTTAAAAGTGATACTTGAGACTACATATTCCTAACTTAGCCCTAGACATATCCTATAACTTATTATCACACTTTTCTAACCTTTGTGTAGGCCATAAGCATCTTGAGTCAACTCAAACATAGTCTTAGACCCTCATTTCCTAAGCCTGGCCCTTCTTACCCAACATTATTCTCGATGGACATTAACACCACATTAAGGACACTAGAGCCACATGGCACTAGTGTCTCCAAAATGGTGCCTATGTCTTTTACCATAACTTTCCTGAATGAATATATTTTCAAAAATAAACTTCAACTAAGGCTGACTTAAGAATATTTTATTGTCCAAAAAAACTACATAACATTATAAATATATGACTTTTGGACCTTTCTCCACTATATGGAAATTAGATGCAAAATATGTATTCAAACACAAAACAATTTGAACAAAATCAAGGTTATTAATCCCTAATCTGCCCTACTTTTATATACTACCATCTAAAATTTCCCTAAGCTTAGATTTTTTAGATTTACAATCTCAAACACACTCAATACCACTATCATTCTAGCATCAATTTCACTTACACCAATACTTATGTGGGGAAAACTGCATGGGGATTGATCCCTCCTCAGAGTATTGGTATGTAGGTAAATCTCTTCATAATGAGGTGTTAAGGATGTCAACCTATCCTACTAATGAACACACTATTTAGTTCATTCCTTATTTTCAAATAGGATTAGGGTTTACATCATAAATCAGCTATTATATTCACAATATAGAGTTCAAATAGGATTAGGGTACACCCATATGTTTGGAGTAATTATGCACAAAGGAAATTAATGTCATTATCAAGACACTAAAGCCACATGGCACCTCTATCCAAATGTGCCACTACTATCCAAGAGGGGTTTTGATACATGGAGCCAATTGATGACACTCAGACCTATTCATATCTCAGTTTACAACACTTAGATCATTTGTATCAAGTGTTTTCTAGATAAGTCTTTATTTGCACATATTTATGACTATTTTTAGAAAGTCGAAGTTAGTTAAAATCTATAATAAATTAGTGGTTATTTTATGCATATTATTTCACTAATTTAGACTACTCATGCCTTTAATCAAACATAGGAGTTACATAAGTAAAACCCTACAAGATTGAAAAACTTGTATTTTGGATAATTAACATGGTTGTTAAATATTATTGTGTATTGCTAAAATGTAGTAGGTTATCTTTCCTTGTTTCTACGCTTAAGTAAATTGTAGGGTATGCAATTATAGTCATTATAACATTAAGTCAATGTTTGATTATTTGGAAATGCATAAAGTTTTAGATATTTGGAAAGGATCTAAAGAGATATTTTGGAATCAACTCTATAGTATTGGTTATATTGACCATTGTTATGGAATATGCTTGTAAATCTAGATTGATTTCATTAATAGATGAATGTCAGAGTTGTAGGCTATTTTGAATAATGTAGAGTATTTTATAGTAAATAAAATATATCATAATGTCTTTACATCTTGTGGATGTATCAAAGTTGTGAAATGATAATTTAATCCTGTATTTAATGCTATCATCATGGATATAAGGTATGCATCATAGTGTTGAAAACATGGCATTATTGTCCTATAAAAGTTACAAGGTTATGGTGTATTCCTAATTAGAACTATAATGTGTTTTACACATATGGTATATGATAGAATGGCAAGTATTCGATGAATTGGTGTATTCACCTCATCTTACAGTGGTAATATTTTCCTATAAGTTTGTATGCCTATATTTTGAATAATTGACAGGGTTGTTAAATATTCTTGTGCATTACTAAAATGTAGAAGGTTATCTTTCCTTTTTTTGGGGCATAATTAAATTGCAGGGTATGCAATTATAGTCATTATAACATTAAGTCAATGTTTGATTCTTTGGAAATGCATAAGGTCGTAGAGATCTAGGATCTAAGGAGATCTAGATCACTCCCTTAGTCATTTCAAATGATTATTAATGTACAAAATTGGTTGTATTCATAAGATGTTATATCGATTGTGATTTGTAAATAAGGTTGGTGTTTGTTGAAAAATCCATTTATTGAGAATTAAAACAACCTCTATAGTTGGGTCATGTAGAAGCTTGTGTGTTTCATTTTGATGGAATGATTTTATTTGGTTAACATTAAGTCCACTCATAATCAAATGTAAAGTTTGCACGAAATTAAATGGTTATAATTGTGTATATGAATGGTTTTGGGTATATTCTATCAATAGTATATGTAGGTGGCAATAATCTTGAGTAAATGTTTGACTTGTGTATAGTGTCTTAGTTATGCATAGTCTTTAAATCATGTAGTGTATGTTGCATTTACCTTATGGTTTCAAGGTAGAGTCACTATAATTTCGAATAAGCATTATAATTTCAAGTGACAATTGTTTTATTTTATATTATCAGGAATTGGTTGAATGGAATGTCTAAGTTATGATTTTAAATTGGTCACTCCATTTACTTGACTGGTAATGTTTTGTTATAACATTTAATTTCATCATGAAATTGATGGTCACTTTTCTAAGGTATAATGAGTGATAAAGACTATTAGTGTGGTTCATTATAATGCAAAATGTTTATAGGAATTGGAGTATTGTAACCATTATGGCAATAAAATTAAATGATTCAAGTTTCGGCAAGGCCTTGATTATTTATGGCAGAATAAAAAGGGAATTAACAACAAATGGTATTGGTGATAGTCCATATAGTTTATTGATTTAGATTTAAAATCCAAGATGATGAAGGATTGGAGTGTGTAAGATCATATCATAGGGAACATCAAGTCTTTATTGTTAATTCTTACAATTTACAAATAGTCCCTATAGGTCTTGCAGATTTAAATTTAATGCAAATAGGCAAGTGTGCAAGTAAGAGTTATGCACGTTAACTACAATAAGAACTTATTGATATATGAAATGTGTAACAAAAGTAATTATGAAGTAATGTGACTTACTTTTCTGTTAACCATTATTATTTCATAATATGTTGCAATAGAGAATGCAAGAGGTTTAAATTACAATTCGTTGTAACTAAAGCTTATAAAGTGGAGATGCATAATAAGATGCAACGTATAACATTATAAAAGACATAATATGTTTCCAATGGAAGTATTAAATGTGGACATAAATACACATATGTTTATATATTTAAATGTGGGATCGTGTGTGTGTGTGTGTGTGTAAGTTTCAAATTATCAAGGTATTTATATGGTTAAATTTTCTTGGTGTAAGCATAGTATAATGAATTATGTGACACAAATGTAATGTGGTTTAAAAACATTAAGATATTTCCACATTTTTTAATCTTATCGTTCACATTCAAGCATAGAGATAGATAATAAAGCAAGTGAAGATCTGGGGTTAGCATGCTAATCATGACATGATCTCCACGAGTTATTATCTAGGGTTAGCATGATAATCATGACATGATCTCAACAGGTTATTATCTAACATGGAATAAGTCATGAGGCAAAGCTATGGTATGCTTGACATTATTTAAGATTCATTAAATCAATTTGTTGCATTAGGGAAACTTGTTAGGGGTTATATGAGTGATAATGTTAAATCATCAGCTGGTGGGAGCAGATTATATGAGAGGTGTGATTGGAAACCATCACGTTGGGTTAAAAACATATATCAATGGGTTCCACTCATATTTATTTTATAGTGGGATCACAATCTTAACTTATAATGTAGTTCATAAATTGATGTATGCGGATTTAAGTCTCGAGGATCATATGGGTATGAGACTAGTGCTAGTTACTGATGGTTAGTAGGAATGGGTATACCAAATTAGCCTTTCCCTATAACTATCTAGGCATTTGTGTTGGTTGAATGTAAAGTTATACTTAACTTATATGCTAGATTCCTTTACTATTGTAGTTTAAAATCCATACCAACTATGTATGTGAATTCATTAAGGGATCCTTGAGCATGTCAGTAATATGGAGTTTAAAATTTAAAATAATTTTGATCTTTTGTAAGGCACTATGTTTTGTGAATAATGTGCATGCTATTTATGTGAACCTGTCTCGATCTAGTTGTTAGAACAAATTTACTGATCCTGGATTTGCTTTTCATTGTCTAATGTTTTGAAGTTAGATCATAATCTCTATTTTTATAAGTTTTAAATTTTTATGAAAAATGGAGTTATGACAAGAGGCCCTAAATCTCATTTAATGCCATGCTTGGAGTGTGGAAGAGCATGTGAGAGATATAATCATGGAAGTTTGGAGCGTGTAATAGGATGCACTGATGAAGGCTTGGAGTGTGTAAGAGCATATCCTAGCGCTTACTTGCACACTTGCCTATTTGCATTGAATTTGCCTTGTAAAAAGGGGATGATGTCATGATGTGAGGATTTATTGGATTAATGAATTTAAATAAACATTAATTTCCAAAAACTATGAAATTTTTCATTAGGAGAGGATTAGCTAATTAATTTAGATTAATTAGCTATTGGAATAGTATCTGATTTTTATCAGGTTGAAGATGTTTGAGAAATAAATTATTCATTGATCAAGGGGGATGAATAATGAATATGCTAGGGATGCTATTGCAGATAGAGGATTAATTATGGATTTAGGGACAACGTTAGTGCAAAATTAACAAATATTTAAAATTGACACAAAGTATCCAATTTTAAGTGTCTACAATATATATTAGGTTTTAATCATACTGTGGACTACAAGTGATTTGAATAATTAGAATATTAGGGTTGGACTATTAAATAAGCATTTAGGCACAGTGAGATGGAAAATATGAGCTTTGCGGTAGCAATAAATTACTGAATTGAAGGGTTGAGCCATGAGTGACATTTTTCAAGTGTACAAGACTAGTTTATCATATAAGATCCAGATTTAGCATCTACACCTCTAGAAAACACTTCTTAATCTAGGAAAACATATTGTATTTTGTGCATCCTTTATCAAGGCTTGCCTGTTACAAACCAAGTTATACACTTAGGAGGTTCTTGTCCTATATGTCCCTCATGCCATCAATCCAAGTCTTTCAATAACTTGATTTTGGTTTTTGTTGGCATGCTGAGTCAACCTAAATACAAATTCCCACCCTTTTTCAACCATTTCTTCTAGATATTTTCTCATAAAAAATGGTTCTTTTGGGGGTTTCAGTTATGATCACTGCACAAGGCAATAAAATTTGGCATCTTTTCTCTCTGAAAGAAATAATGGTATCTTTAACCATGATTCTAATGATGGTATCTTTTCAGTTATTAACAAAGTGTTAGTTATATTTAATATCATGCTTCATATCCAAGTGGAAGTTGAAAATGTTTGTGTGGATGTGGAACATTTATAGTCCCTTCTATACCACTAAGGGGTTGCCCCATATGTTGTTGGCTATAGCTTTTGTGAAATTATCTTTGATAGTGATCTCCTTCACTAGTTCATGGACATGGAGGTCATTACATTAGCTTCATTCAATATGTTGACAAAGTTTATCACCATATTCTCAGTGACCTTCTACCGAAAACTCTAAAGGTGGCAGTTTTAAACACACATTTCTTGACTCTAGTGGGTGGGAAACTCAACAATATATAAATTTTATGTAATTAGGATTTGCTATCTCCTTGTTTGGATAGAACAAACAAGAATAAAATAATTAAAAAGTAATTAATAATGAAGAGTGAGACACTATATCTGATAAGGTAGATTTCCTTGAGAGTGGTCAGATTTCCTTGAGAGTGGTCACTAGAATGACAAGTTGGATGATCCTCCACTGCCTCCATTTACTTTGATTGCTCCTTTTTACTTAATGACCTTGTGTCATGTGTTTTGAATACTTGATAAGCCTTTTATCATATTGTTCTTGATGCTCTACATTTTTAGTTTTAAAAAGTCAAAATTTAAGGAATATGTTAAGTGACTTTATTTTACTTTATTCTAAATTAATTAAAATTATAGCTATTTAAGGCTTTGTGTGAATTATTTTGTTGGTCCTTGGGATGGCTTTGAATTTTTCTCTTAAGGTATGATTCAATTCTGATTATATACATTTTCAATAAGATTAGTGGTATATTTTACATATGATTAATAAAAGGTGTTTTTTAATCTAAAAACAAATATAATGACTTAATTATGTATGTTTTTTTATAAAAGAAGATATTAATATGTTTTAAAATGTTTTTTAAAAAATTTGTAAGTTTCTTACTAAACACTCGATTAGATGTTTTAGTATAGATTTATATTTTAAAATTAATTAATTTAAACCAGAGTTTAGCTTAACATATTCTTAGAAAACATCACTCCCTTTAATGAAACTTGAAAAATACCTACCCTTAAAAAAAAAAAAAAAAACAAAAAACAAAAAACAAAACACACTTTAATTGACATTATATAAAATAATATTTATCCCATTAAATACAACAAAATTATATTTTATACCATATATGTTATAGAGGATCTATGTTGCCATCAACGTTGCACTTTCCTTTCTTTTTATGTTAAAAATCAAAATTTTAGTTTTTTAAAAAAAAATGATGTTGATGTGCCAAGCGAGTTGCACACAATGATTGTGTGGAAAAATGGAGAGCGAGTATGGAGTCCAGCGAAATGCAAAATGATTATGCCGAATGCACGTCCCCAGAAGAAAATTCCACTATCCTCCTCCATTTGCATCATTTATTTCTCTCTCTCTCTCTCTCTCACTCAACCACTCCGCGGTCAATTTTTGTAATAGTTTTCCACCTCTTTGACTCGTCCAAAGATTTTTATGCCTTCCGTATTTGTGTGTTGTCACCTCAGTGGACCCATTCACGACCGACTCCACCCTCCCCCCAAGAAATATGTTCTCTGTGTTAGTTAAAATTTTATATATAAATGGAAAACCGTAATATCCCATTCATTTCTTGCTTTCATCAAGTCTATGTTGTACAAATTTTATGAGACACAGGTTGGGACACTATAATATGGCAAATAAAGTTATGATAAATGTTTGAGACACTATAATATCGTAAGATCTATCCAACCTTAAACTATCATAAAACCAACTAGTCTACTTATCATCCATAGAACATTTCATCATTGTATTTAATTTGAGCAGTATACATTATAATTAAGACTCGCATCAACCTCACAATTATGATTACTTAAAAGCAAAAATGATATCAAAATCATATATATATATATATGGCTACATACTATTAATTAATTATGTTACTAAGTAATGCACGGACAAGTGAAATTATGTTATATGAATGCATGTTTTGTTTTGTTTTATTTCATTTTATAAATTAATATATACTTAATTTTGGCATGGGTAATTATTAACTATAAAATCGTATTATTATTTTTAACTTGTGTGTTTTACAATTATCAATTTATATTATGCTTTTATTTGCATATTTCTCCTATATTTATGGGTGTTCTCTTACATTTTCCTTCTCTTTTCTCAATCTCTTTGCTTCCCTTACTTTTTAATCTAGTTTTTAGTCTTTTTCTTAAAACTGTACAATGTACATTTATAGGGTGGACCTTAGTGACCCTTGTTTTTGGGTTTCCCATACACTGTGTTCCTTATTTTTTAGCCTTTCCCACTCATTTGATGTTGGCTTGCATTTGTAAATATGTGTTATATACTTTGCATAATTTACACCCCTTATGGATTGTATAGTTCGATACATATTAGTTGGGTCTGGGGCGCTATAGGGGTTAGATGGTGGGAGCCCCCAAAAATTTACCCCATAGCTTGTAACCCGTAGTTTCTAAGCTCATGTTTTGTATCCATCACATTTTAATACTGATTCGATGGCTTCTTATTATCGTGTCTATAAATACTTGCACATGTATTCGGGTAAAGCAAAAAAATTAAGTACATTATTGTATTGTAAATGGTTGAGTTAATGTAATAAGGAAGAAGGTTTTCATTATGGTTTTTTTCTAAAAGGGTTTTCTAGGTGAAAATATCATGTATCGTGTGTGTGAGCTATTTTTTCATTCTTTTATAAATCTAGATTATGTTAACATTGTTTCTCTTACATAAGTTTATCGCTCTATTTCTCTTTATGTGTGTCCATAGGCTTGTAATTTAAATTTGAAAAGTGTATAAATACATAGGTGCATTAGTGCATATAGGACATGAACTGATGAAGTAAGAAAAAATCTATTTTATTAGAGATCAATTGTGGAAGTGTAAGAGTAGATAATTCAAGCATTTAAAACAAAATCTAAGCAAAATATGTAGCATTTTTTTTTTTGCCATGTAACCATTCTAGTGTAAAAAATCATATAGGACTAGGCCATGCATTCATTACACTCTTTGTTGACATAAATTATAATTAGAGTTTACTTGTCGATTTTTTTCACCAGTCTATGAACTTAATAATACTTAAAGGTTAACACAACCCCCAAATACATCCTCATTTTTTTGGTCTATGATCTTCTATTGATGTTGTATCAAGATTTTAGATAATGAGACTAATTCTCTAAGAATCTGCATAGAATTTTAGAAAAGAAGTGAGGTTTTCAGAGGCTTGAAGCTTACAAACATGATATTATGCATCTATAATTTGCCAAAAATCGACCCTTTATTTTTAAAAAATAGTCACACAATTCTTAGGAGTTCTCGATTCACCACTATTTTTCTAGGTTTTATTTGTTTTGTTGTCTAACCCTGCATTGCACTCTCTCTTTATGATGACTATGTCTAGATCTTAAAAAAATAAGATATTCCTTTTGAACCCCATTTTTTATTTATTACCACATTAGGAATATTATTTATTACAAATCAAGCATGATTTACTAGTTAGATCTTATTATGCCTAGCTGAAATATTTTGTCTATTGCACGTTGACGTAAAAACCACTTTCCCATAATTGTTTTGGTGAACCCCTACTCTCTTACACCCTAGAGGCTTAGATGTTAATCTCATTTTGATATATATTATTTTTAAGGCTTTTTCCATTCTATTTGTTTAATATTATTATCCCTAGATCTCGTTGTGCTTGATTCTAAGCCCTAAGGCAATTCAATTTTAAAAAATATGTTAAACCCTAGTGTGTTTATGATGGATTGCCCTTTAGATGTGATTTTTCAAGATGTTTCAAATGCTTCTATGAATGTAATGTATTTTCATAATGGTGTAGAAGACTTAGAGATTATAATTATTATGATTATAAGGATAAAATTGATGAAAGGATAGGAAATATAAGTTATATCCCAATAGGAACAAATGACTATGAATATTGTACGAACATTTTTAGTGTTGGTTCCATTCATATAAGCCAACATGAGCATTGAAAGATAAATTTTGATATAAAATAATCAAGTAGTAAGGGAAAATGTGTTAGCCTAAAAAAAATAGATCTAGTGTAATATTTATTTGGATTTAGATGTGCACAAAAAACTATTGATTCATTTATAAGCCATAAGAAACCCTTAACATTAATTATAGGGGATGATACAGTGTTGTGCTTATCTAGTAAATATATATATTAAAATTGAGTATTTATAGCATCTCAGTCTTGTACTTTGACAAATATCAATCAAAGCTCTATCATTTAGTTCTAGACCTCCTTGATGCCAAAAGGCTTACATTCACCATCTCACTATACCTAAATGATTATCTATTAAACTGATCCATATCATTCTAATGACCTATGTATACTATACTACATAAAATATTAAAACCTAATAAACATCCTTCACTTCTAGTTTCATATCCATACATATTTTCTAGCCTTTTGAACACTACCAGTCACAAAGGGACGCTATCGCTAATAATATTATCTAGATCCTTATATAGTGTCTAGTTGCCAAAAGTCATTCAAATTTTAAATGTTTCAAAGCCTATGACTCAACCTATTTTCTTTATTGAACACTACCATGAGATATTTTTAAAAGGTGTGGTATAAATACAAGTCTAAACCTTTTCATTCCTCATCTAGAAAATGTAAGTAAACACCTACTAAAGATAAATTAATCAATTTCAAAACCAAGCTATTTTTATCTATTCATCCCTATTTCCATATCAAACACAAGAGCAGTCATATTATAGGTCTGAAGCATTCAAAGAGCCTCCCATGAGTGATTTTTTAAAACTACAAGTTAGATCACTACATACATCATCATATAGTATATTACACCCTTGTGCACACACTTTCCCACACATACGAGAGAATTACATAAGTCTAAGGATTCCTTGGAGTATTGGCTATATAGGTAGAACCCATTGATAGAGGACTCTTTAGGATCAACTCTATACCATAATCACACTAACCCATTTTAGTAAACTCACTCCTAATGTGAAGAGCTAATGTTTGATCAATCAATAAAGAATGCCAATATGTATCCCATATCTGAATACAACAGTAAAAAAGTGACATAAAACTAAAAAAATCAAATTTGATCACATCCAGATCTAATTATTATTATGTATTAGATACCTACATCACAGGTAGACACTAGCATCAATGGTAATGCCCAAATCCAATGGTAGTGTCCATAATTATAGAAGTACTATTTATAGAATCTAACAGCTAATCCAAAATAATGATCATACATATCTCACATTTATTTTGATTCTAGATCTACCTATGCACAATAAACCCAACTAAGTAGGATTTATCTTTAGTATTACAATCAATTAAACATATTTCAAATCAAGTACTTTCTTTAAACACTAAATATGAATCATTTAACACCTCAATCATGTACACTTGGAAAATACCTATCATGACTATACCCTTCATCTTTAACACCTTCTTATTATCTAAAGGCTCAAATTTACTATATTTTTGTGCCAAATTATGTATATCTTAGTCTGACCACTTTTATTCTAATCACTAAGCCTTCTATACTATGAAAAATGCTTTAAACCTAATGTTGATGATATTTTATGATTATATAGCACCTCAGTCTTATACACTTGGCAAACTCAGACCTTGGCTATTCCTCTCAGTTCTTTACCTTTCCCATTTTTATAAGTATCACATCTACTTTGTATTTATGCCCCTTGGCCTATATATCTTAGTCCAACTAGTCTTATGTTGATGACCCAAGTCTTTTATCTTGCCCAGAATGATTAAAATGTACTTATCTTCCATTTCTACAAACATGTACCTACTTTCTTGCTCCCTGGAGACTAACATCCAAGATAGATAATATCATAGACATTACTATCATGTCCCAATACAAGTGTCTAGTGCCCTAAAGTCATCCAATTTTTAAATGAAATGTATACTAATGGTCAGCCTAAGTTATTTAATGGGAGTTATTACTCCAAATGGATTGATATAAATACAAGATCAAACCTCATTCATTTCTCACCCTATAGATACCTAGCATTCAAATAAAAGAGAAATCAGAGAGTATTCAATTAAATAAAGCTTTCCCATTTATTACTATTTCCATACCAGTCATAGAGATTGCACATTTACAAGTTTGAAGTACTAAAATAACATCCCAAGAGCATGGTTTACCAAATTACAAGCTAGGTCACTATTGTACTTACTTTGCACATATTATATGATTCACACACAAGTCAAAATATAGGGGAGAACTACATGTGTTTGAGGCCCTCTTCAAAGTATTGGATTTATAGGCATGGCCCACTGATAGAGGGGTCTTTAGGACAACTTAATATCATGTGCCCACTAACCCATTTCCACCAAGTTCACTATGAAAAGGGAAAGCTAGGGTTTTACCATTTTACAAGGAGTGACTGTCCATGACCTAGATTTGAATGTAATAGAGCGAATGTATAAAAAAACTAGAAGCATCTATGTGGTCGCATCTTATTTTAGTATATTTTTCATACATGATACTAGCATCAAACCTAGATAATAGTATCGATATAACCATCCTAGGCTGACATTACTATCTAGAGAGATAGAAGCATCAGAACAAGAATTTGATGATTGTTCTAGAATCTCCTTCGTGATTACTTTTTACCTATTCTAGATCTAGAACTGCATTAGCATCAAAATAAGCTAAGCACTTCACTTCTTTGTAATTTATATATCTATCATATTTATACTTTCCATGTTTATACTATCTCATCCTAATAAACTTAGTGTATGATTATATTCAAGTTTAGCATTTAATTGGCTTGTTATAGATCTAATTATCACCTTTGTGCTATTTCATTTCTATATCTCCTTTAATATTATAGATAACCCAAATATATATGTATTTAAGGGTTAAACATTTGGTGAACCCAATATTTGAACATCCAAACCCTAGGTCAAATTATAGTTTTTTTATTTTTTCTATTGTTGATCCCAAAATTGTTATAAGTTTGCAATTATGTTTGCCATGGATGTATTTGTTAATTATTTCATGTTTCAATAACTTGTAGTTATTATTACTTGTTATATATCATTCCTAATTAAATCATTCTGATCTATAAGGGATTTAAAACCTCTTTTCCTACATACATCTTCTTGTTATAATGTTTACAATGAGATTTTACTTGTCACTACAAAGCATCAAAGGGAGTATATGAAGCACTCATCCCCTTAGGAAATATTATTTCCCAATCCAAACACACAGTTACCAAAACCTCGCTATTGGACTTGTTACAAATTTTTTCACATTACAAGAATGTTATTTTAGATGCATTATGTATGACCTTTCTCCCTTGTAATGTTGAACCACCATATGTGGCCTCTGTCTTAAACTCTAAAAAATGGACCGAGCATAATATATCCTTTTAAAATGAGGGTTTACCACCCCAAAAAATTATAAAGAATTATTTTCCAGTCTATATCTAGGCATGTGTTTACAACAAAATGATTAAATAGGTACTCATGGGTAATATTTCTAGACTCAACATTTACAACATATCATTCCTATCTATAATGGGCATCAAACCATCAAATTTGGAACCATATAATATGAGTATCAAGGGATTTTATAATATGTCATGACAAGTATTAAGACATATAACATAGAATATTATAGTAGGTCCCCATACCTTTCCCACTTTATGCCAAGTTATGCTAAATGATTTGAACTATAACATTCTTTTGGGATGGCCTTGGATACACAAAATGTATGTGGTTACATGAATATTGCATGCATGCTTAAATTTTAGACATCAAGGATTAATTTACACATGCCCAATGGATGATAATTCATTCAAACATTATGTAATTGTTTAACCCATTCATACTGCACATAAGCTTATAAATTTGATTTTGATTCTCAATATTTACTCAAATATGGGTACAAAGGACAAGGGTTAGGTAAAAATGAGCATTCCCAATTTATAGTGGGAAAATGTTTTAGAAACATGTTCTCCACATTGGTACTTATATCAATTTTTAGATTTCTCTATATGTAATGGGGGCATGCTTTGGAAGCATGTTCTCCACACTTACACAGTTATATGAATTGGCCAAAGCAAAAAGTTATATGATTCTATGATCACTCTACATTATCATGTTTGAGATTACATATGTAATTACACATGCCTATTGTCCATGACTAGATCTTACATAGGGTACTTGATATGCTATACACTTAACATACTTTTCCTAACACATTTGATCCATGGGATATTATGACATGTTTCTGTTGGTTGCTTATGCTTTACTTTATGCACTTCTTTGAGTGTCTTTCCTTGATATTGTATGCCTTGTTTGAGCATTTGAAAACTATCTTTTACTTGTGTCCCCTGTACCTATGTATGATTTAATTGAGATTGGATTAAGTTAGTTTTGTTGTATGGACATTTGAATATATCATTCTTGATTTTATAGACATTTGACTAAGTCATGTCCCTTATAGTGTATGATATTTTAACATGCCCCTTATTTGAAATATCTTTGGACCTTTGGCTTTTGACTTGATTTTGAGTGCTCTTATGTGTGTGCTTATTTTCTTGTTGATATTGTACTTTTACTATCTAGATATTTCCATGATCTTTATCATGCATCTTAAGCCTACATGTGATCACATTGGTTATATGCACTTCAATGATATATTTATCTAGACATGTTCCCTTCTATATGCTACATGGCTACATTCATAGGTTATATTGTTATCTTATCCCTTTGAGGTGAATTAACTACAAATTCATATTTTCCATCACCTCAAAGGGGCAAATATTAGTGGGTACATGTCATAGACACATGTTATCCACACTTGGCACAGTTTTTAGATTTAGTGGGGGCATGTCATATGGGCATGGCTTCCACATATTCATAATTCTTAGATTCAATGGGGACATGCTTTGGAAGCATGTTATCCACATTCATTCAGTATATGGTACTTATAATCAATTTGTAGATGTAGTGGGCTCATGTAATATGGGCATGGCTTCACAACATTCATAGTTACAAGATTTAGTGGGAGCATGCTTTGGAAGCATGTTCTCCACATCTATTCAATATTCAACATTCCTAGTTTATAGTGGGGGAATGTTTTGGAAACATATAATCCACAATAGTACTTATATTAGTTTTTAGATTTCTCCATATGTAGTGGGGGAATGCTTTGAAATCATGTTCTCCACACTTACATAGTTATGTAAATTGGCTAAAGCACACAATTATATGATTCAAATTCATAGTTGTAGAATTATATACATTGGTACTATTGTTATAAATAATTTTAGCATGAGATATATCTAAGGTATATATTTTATTAAACATGTGCCTAATATTAAAAAATCTAAATCAATTTCAGATTCCATAACTCTATTATGGATTTTTACCATATCATGGACTTTTTCATATGGATAACCTGTAAAATTTTATAGACTTTTATTGATTTAATCTACTGCAGTATTTTATTCACTTTTGGTATGGTTAAGGTGATAAAATCACTCAATCTTTCCAAGTTTTTAGGTTGTATTTAATCATCCAACATCACTAGGTTATAAATATCATTGGGTTTTATATTTGAGCTAATCTCAACTTCCAGGTGGTAACTCACTTTTGTTCCAAAGTTGGGGGCATGTGCCTCTCTCTCTCTCTCTCTCTCTCTCTCTCTCTCTCTCTCTCTCTCTCTCTCTCTCTCTCTCTCTCTCTCTCTCTCTCTCTCTCTCTCTCCTCTCTCTCTCTCTCTCTCTCTCTCTCTCTCTCTCTCTCCTTGGATATGTGCAATTTAAATATTTTCTATGTTTGTCTTAATATTAGTTTTAGAGCCTTACAATATATATATTTTTCCAAATAAATTGGAAATAGACAAGGTGGTTACATTGACACATAGGTTATCAAGCAAAAAAAACACTCAAGTTGGGCACATACAAAGACAAGGTGTGTATAAACACCTAGGTACATATTCATTTCCTTTAAACTAGTAATTTCATTACTAGATTAAAGGTGGGGGGGAAATGTAGATGATATTTTATGATTATATAACACCTCAATCTTGTACACTTGGATAAATTAGACCTTGGTTGTTCCTCTTAGTTATTTACCTTCATGCAAAAGACCTAACAAGATATTTAAACATCAAGAACAAGTGAAAAATAACTATATTCTCTCCAACATACAGACCTATGAAGAAAATGCCAATTTCAAGATATATTAAGGTAGGAAGACCAAGTTACTATAGTAATTTAATTGCAAGGGAAGGCCATTGACAAAATCTATCATGGCTAACCTTCTCAAGAAGACAACTAGAATGAAAATAGGATGGTTGCCCCCTACTATGCCTGAGATTAGATTCTTCTTTTCCACACATGTAGGAATTATGAATTTAGTTTAAGAAAGTTGATGCCCTTCTTATTATCTTACTATTTGTATTCTTCTATATATGATTGTTTATGATATGGAATAAGGATCCCTCTCTTTAGTGTAGAAAACTTAGTCCTTTTGAGGATTGTAATACTAAATTTATGCCTAAATTTTAATAAAGAATTGATGTTTTATTCTTTCATACTATCAAATTTCTAGAATATTATGTGGTTTTGAGTTGTTGATATTCACTTATGGATGTTTTATTCCCTTTTGATTCTATTGAATCATCCTTAAATTCTCTTTTACAAGTTTTATGTTGTGTAGGTTTCCTACTTCCCTTCAAAATACTTATGTAAATGTTGAGAAAGTTGTTTATTTAATGAAATTTGTGTGATTTCCCATCACTTGTGATGGTTTATTATGATTTTTTAGCAAGTTGAGGAGCTATATAAAATTGGTGCATCACCATTTTGTGAATTTTAGTTACTTATACTCCCTTTTCCATGCTGAAATCAAAGTTACAACTATAAATAAGTACCTTTTAGTAGTGTTTTAGTGCTATAAGCTAATCTTAAATCAGGTGCACATAGTTTAGGATGGAATATGATCATTTCTAGAGGTTTATCCCAAGGATACAAGGTCCCACACCTTGGGGATGTTCCCATTGTTTTAGTGAATCATCTTATCAATCAAATGGGTGTAAGATCTAGTAAACAATAGTTATCACATCTTTCCTTATTCAAAACCTTATCACTTTTTTAATCATATAAAAACTAACATCTTTCATCATGTCCTATTTCCTCATTTTTGTTGAAACCTTCATATTTAACCCTACATAGACTTTCCTTAATCTTTTTAATTTTAGACAAAACATTATCATCTCATCTCATCGTAGTCCAAACCTATCATCCACCATATTTCCTAAAGTTTGACTTAATCATATATGAACTTATCCTAGTCTAACCTAATCACTTGTCTCAACCTAAACACCTTCCCTTATTCACCTAACCTACCCATCTCATTGTCTTAATAATTCCCCCCTTATCCTATTCAAAAGTCATTACCCTTCATCACATCTAATATTTCCTTAATCACCTTTTAACCTATCCTAAACTTGTATAATTTTTTTCTTATTATCCTATCATCTTGTCTTGATCTCATCTAAACATTAAATCATCTTATCACTTCTTAACTCACTATTTATCATCCCTCATCCTATCTATCTATATAAAAACCCATATTAACCCTTGCCACATTATAACAAACATATCATACCCCCTTCAACCTTAAACTTGACACTTTCCTAAACACCATTTCCCCTTTTAACCCAATCACCCCATTTCAAACTAGTAATCTATAGTCAAAATTGTCTTAATCCTAGTCACCCTTAGGATTTAGTCAAATACATAATCATAGCCCTTGTCCAAACCATCACCTATCCTAAGCTATTAATTGATTAGGGGGATCATCCGTTGGTCAGATAATGTCTACCTATCACTCTGCTAGTGTGAATTAAGTACTTGATGTAATCAAAATCATCTAATGAAGGGTATCACTCCATACCCTCTTCAATTATCTCAATCACAATAACCATATCCATGACTAAATATAAGTCATAACATCATCCGTAGTCCTAGGTCAGCCAAAATATCTTAGTCTAACCCCTAATAAGTTAAAAACCTAAGTAGAATCCAACCCTATTATCACCTTGTTTACATTTGTCCATACCCACACTCTTTTACCAATCATCCATAATCTCATCAAGTCTGAAATATATGTACCTTGGTTCACAATGGAAATATTCACAATCATAATACTACTTTACTCTAACCCTAATCAAATTTGCGTCACAAACCCAATCAAATCTTATTGAACATTCATTCTAATCACATCATTTAATTCATCCTTTGTCAGCTTAGGCAAATCATGTAATGAAATTACTTCAAGAATTAAGTATAACAACATAATTATATCCAAATATGACTGAAATATATCCAAATATATGATAATAGATAAGTCACTTCGAGGGGGCAACCTCCACAAGCTTCAATAAGAGCAGAATTCACAATATAATGATAAATGATTACCCACTACCTCCTATATATAGTCTAACTAAGCCATGGTTACTCCATAGGCCGACCTACTAATCTAAAGAAAGCATAGATAAATGTAATATAATGTCAAAGAGGGATAAATAATCCACAATTTGGCTAATACTATCCTCATACATGTGATAGGTTAGGGGCGTAGCATGCCCTTCCCCTTCAAACCAATGTTGTCCTCAACGTTGAACAACTCTGGATGTTATTGCAGAAATTCTTCACCTTCCCAAGTTTCATCTTCACTACTTTGGTTTTTCCACTTGATCAAATATTCCTTAATCTCTCTGGTTCTCAACCTCTTAGTACGTGTTTGGAGGATCTTCTCTAGTTCCAAAATGACTCGTCCTTATTCATCTAGTTCTAGGAGCTCTGTCTAGGTGGAAACTTTCTATCTAATGACCTTCTTCAAACAAGATACATGAAATACTGGGTGTATGCGAGATGAATGAGGTAACTCAATCTTGTAAGCCACACTTCCAATTTTTTGTAGAACCTGATACGGGCCATAATACTTTGGAGCAAGTTTGTTGTCCTTTTTTTGTTGCTTTAAGGACATCTGCTTGTAAGGCTGCAAACGAACAAATACCCAATCACCCACCTCAAAATTTTGCTCACTCCAGTGTTGATCTACTTGTTGCTTCATCCTATTTTGTGCCAAGGCCAAATTCTCTCTCAAACTAGCCAAAACCTCTTGTTGATGTTGAATGTGCTCTTCCACAACTCAAACCTTGGTGTGCACCTTTAATGAAGAAGTGATGGAAGGTGGATGGTAACCATATAGTGATATAAATGGAGACATCTTAGAAGAGGTATGGAAAGATGTGTTATACCACCATTCTACAAGTGGTAGCCATTTAACCCAATGTTCTTGTTTATCTGATACAAAACAACGGAGAGACCCCTCTAAACATTTGTTAACCACTTCAGTTTGTCCATCAGATTGGGGGTGGTAAGATGAGCTATGAGCTAGCTGAGTACCCAAACAAGAAAATAGTTCAGTCCAAAAATTACTAGTGAAAATAGGATCACAATCACTTACAATTATTTTTGGGGTTCCATGTAATTTGAGAACTGCTTCCATAAAAATAGCTGTGACTGTACTTGCTGAAAATGGGTGTGAGAGAGCACAAAAATGGGCATATTTTGTAAGCCTATCCACAATGACCAAAATAACATTCTTACCTTCAAAACAAGGGAACCCAGTGATGAAATCCATGGAAACCTCCTCCCACCTTTGACTAGGAATTGCTAATGGTTGTAACAAACCTGGGGTCTTAACTGTTTCACCTTTATTCTGTTGGCATATCAAGCATTCTTCCACAAACTTTTGTACATCTCCCTTGAGTCCTTCCCAAAATAATTCTTTCTTAATTCTATGATAAGTTTTCAAGAACCCTGAGTGTCCCCCAAGTGGAGATGCATGCAACTCTGCAAGAATCTTATGCTTAAGCTCTAAATTTTTTCACAAGTATAACCTACCCTTATACCATAGGACATTACCTTTCCATTCAAATTTGTCAAAGGATAAATTACCTTGCTGTAGATTTTGAATCAGAACCTATGTATCCTTGTCTTGCTCCCATTCTAACCTAGCTTCATCCACCCAATCTGCTTGCAATATGGACATTGCACAAAGTAATGCTTATGTGGATGCATCCCATCTGGATAGTGCATCTGTTACTACATTATCTTTACCCTTCTTGTAGATGATTTCAAAATCATAACCCAACATTTTGGTTACCCATTTTTGTTGTTCCTCAGATGATAATCTTTGCTCCAAAAAGTATTTGAGACTATCATGATCCGTTTTCACCTTAAAGTGTCTACCCATCAGATAAGGCCTCCATTGTTTAACTGCATGAAGAATAGCCATCATTTCTTTCTCATAGACATGTTTTTGTAGATTATTACCTTTGAAGTGACGACTTTTAAATGTAATGGGTCTTCCTTCTTTCATTAGTACTGCCCCCAATCCAAACCTAGAAGCATCACATTCAACAGTGAATGTTTGTGAGAAGTCTGGAGTAGCCAAAACTAGAGTGGTGCACATAGCTACTTTCATTTTCTCAAATTCTTTGGTGGCATCATCATTCCAATGGAAAGCATCCTTCTTTAGCAATGCAGTGAGTGGAGCTGCTATGCTGCCATAACCTTTCACAAATCTTCTATAGTAACCTGTTAGTCCAAGAAACCCTCGAAGGTTTTTGAGAGTTTTTGGCATGGGCCATTCCATTATCGCTTTGATCTTATGGGGATCAAATTTGGCCCCTTATTGGAAACAATATGACCAATGTACTCTACCTCCTGTACTCCAAAAGCACATTTAGATGGCTTCACATAAAGTTGGTGCTTCTCCAAAACTATCAACACCTGTTTTACATGTTGCAGATGTGCTTCCCATGTCTGACTATAAATTAATATGTCATCAAAGAAAACTAGCACAAACTTCCTCAAAAAAAGGCCTAAAAATAGTGTTCATCAAGCTTTGAAAAGTAGATGGTGCATTTGTAAGACCAAAGGGAATTACCAAAAACTCATAATGGCCCTCATGTGTTCTAAAAGCAGTTTTATGAACATCTTCATCCTTAATTCTAATTTGATGGTACCCCGAGCGAAGATCCAATTTTGTGAAATAATTAGCACCATGCAACTCATCAAGTAAATCATAAATTACTAGAATATGAAACTTATCTTTGATGGTGTACTTGTTGAGTTCCCTATAATCTAGGCACATCTTCCATGTGTCATCCTTCTTCTGCACCATGACCACTGGTGATGAATATGCACTTTGGCTATGCTTGATTATCCCTACCTCCAGCATCTCATGGACCATCTTTTCAATTTCACTCTTTTGTGCATATGGATATCTATATGGTCTGATATTTGGTGGTTGACTACCTGGAATTAGTTGAATGGCATGATCATGCTCTCTTTTTGGTGGTAGTCCTTTAGGCATGGCCCCAAAAATAGATGAGTGGTCTTCAAGAATTATTTGTAGATCAGGATGTGTAGATACCTGTGTGGGTTGAACTTCTATGGAGCATAATCATGCAATAATTCCCTCTGCCCCCCTTTTTAGCATCTTGGTCATCTGATGTGAACTAACCAATTGTGGAGATTTTGCATGTAATCCATGTAGTTCAATTTACTTACCTTTAGAATGAAAGAGCATCAATAGTTCTTGGAAGTTCATCTTAATGTTACCTAAGGTTGTGAGCCATTGGACTCCCAAAACAATGTCTGTGTTACCCATGGGAATAGCAAACATAGGAGAGTCGAGATTGTACCCACCCATAGTGTTAGGTTGTGGAGCTAAAAGCTTCACTGATGCAGACATGGAGGAGGTTGCAGATGAGTTACAGAGTGTCATAGAGACTGGCGTTGGTCTGGCCAACCGACGTTGGCAAGATTAGACAGGAAGGCAACCGACGTCGGTCATGGATCGGCCAGTGTTGGTGACCCCCAGGCGGACAGGGACCGATGTCGATCGCCTGTGTGGTTCGACTGCGAGTTTATTATGAGAAGTTAGCTAACGAACCAAGTGTCTGCATGATGAGATCTATTTTTAGACTGAGAGCTGTGGATCTAATTATTGTAATTAGATGTCTAATTATTATTTGGATGAGATCTATATAATAGACTCATGGTTGTATTGGAAACTTGTTCTAGTTTGAGTTGAGCAAAGTTAGCTCCTTCTGTGTGTGAGGTGAGCAAGGGTTTTCCTCCTAGTTCCACAGCAGTACCAAGGTGGGTGCTCATTTTGGAGAGTCAGCAAGATTCTTCAGGTGTGTAGGATCTTGGTCACAGGTGAGCATGGCCTATATAGGAGATCTACATGGTAAGTAAGATCGTTGATCTATAGGTGTATGTGTGTGCAAGGTCAAGGTTCACAGGTGTGCAGAACCAGGTTGATTTGCAGGTGTGCAAGATCAGATAGGACATCAACACAATAGGGAGCAGTATCAGGTAGGATCTACTTGGAGTACAGGTGTGTACTCAGATAGAGCAGAGAGGAAGGCAAGGGAGTTCCTTCCATAAGTATGGTCTATTGAATTACAGGTTATTGCAGGTTCATGGGAGATCTACTTGAAGTACGTTGAGTACTTGTGGAGTGCGTGGAGCACTTGTGGTGTGCGTGGAGCACGGGAGGTGAACACCAACTCTGTATTTGAGTTGTGTGTTGGGACCTGAGAGAGAGAGCTTAGAGGAGAGAATTACTGTTCACTTGAGGTGTGGGAAGCCTCTGAAGAGGTGGTGGAGAATAAGTGGCATCTTCTTTATTGTATTCTTTTCTGTATAAGTATTAATACAAGTTGTGTATTGTCTCTCATATCTTGTGTTATTTTGAATTCTAGTTACTTGTGATTCTGGTTAATTCCGCATATTAAGTTGCTTGGTTTGGTAATCAACTTTATGCTTCTAGTGTTTCGCGTATCCTGACAAATAGTAAGCTTAATACTATGGCATTTGCCTGAACAATTAATTGTGCCACCATCTGCAATCATGACCTGAAATTCTGGTGTTGGGTATATGAAACAGTTCAATCGAGTGGCCAACTTATGGTTTATAAAGTTATGTGTGCTCCCTGAATAAATCAATGTTGTCACCTTCTATTTTTTGAGGAAACTCACCACCTTAAGAGTTTGTGGAGTGCTAATACCTGCAAGTGCATGACAAGGGATTGTAGGTTGGGAATCTTTAGGTACCTCCTCTATATCTTCCTCATCATCATTGGAGGCATCATCTGCTTCTTCATCTTCATTTGATCCCTCAATGTAGAATAATTTATTCTCAGCACATCTATGTCCTTTACTCCACTTGCTATCACAACCAAAACATAATCCTTTTGCACGCTTCTCTTCAATTTGCTGAGGGGTCAATCTAGTAGGTGGACGAAATGTTGGTCACGATATGCTACGATCTTTGAAGTGAGTGAATGGCTGCTTCTTGTTGGCTATGAATTTTTCCTTAGCTCTACGTGCTAGGATAATAGATTCAAAAATATTAAATGGATTAAACATGCGTACCTCATGTTGAATGTGGTCCTTGAGTCCACCCAAAAATAGGTTATTCAAGTTTGCTTCAGAAATTGTCTCCACACGTAAGGATAGGTTATGAAAATGATGAATATAATCCTTGATGGAGCTAGTTTGTCACAATTTTGCTAGTTGGCTGAAGTAATTATCTATCACACTATTTCCATAGTGTAATTGTAGCTCCTCTGTAAAAACTGACCAGGTGACATTGATAGTCATCTTTTTCTTTTGAGCACACAACCATCGATACCAAATGAATTGATTAGGTTCAAGATACAAGGATGCCATGGTAACCTTCTATCCACTTCGAATCTGATGTAGGTCAAAAAAACTCTCCATTTTGTTGAGCCAATTGAGTGGATCTTTTCCATCAAATTTGCGCATATCCACCTTTGGTAATAGGTTCCTCTGTGGCCATGGAGTTGGATTTGAAGTAGACTGGTTAGGAGAACCACCTTGGTGGGGTTCTGAAATAGAGTTAGCTTGATGATTTGACTGATTAATGTTCAAAGCCTTCATGATATCTCCCAAACTATCTGTATGGATTGCATATTAGATTGTATGTCTTGCACCTCACTTTGAATGCCTTGCACACTATAGTCAAGTTGGCTCACTTTGTGATCTATGTCAGAAAACCCTAGTAAAAAGGGTCTATTACATCCCCCTTTTGAATCCATATCATCCTTTTTAGGAGTTTTACTTGGAGTTTTAGCACCCTTTCCTCGGCCTAAAGTTTGTGGACCTGCCATAAAAGGGTTGTACGATGTCGACCCTTATTGACACTTTTGACCCAACTTTGACCAAGCAATTTTGGAATTATTTTGGCCTCAAATAAAAATATACAAATAAAAAACTGTAGCCAAAATTTTCTAAGATTTCCAAAAATGTAAACAACTCAGAAAAATTCTTTGAATTGCGCACTATAGAGCAATTTTATGAAAAACCATAAAATAGCGATAAATTTTGAAAAAAATATCCAAATGAGCTAAAATTTAAATGGAAGCTTAATTTGATTATTTCTCACCCATATTATTAGAATTTAAGAGAAATTCACAACCATTTTTTATATATCACAAAATTTATAAATTTAGTGTTTCGCCCACAAGATTGCCCAAATCGCAGCTCTGATACCACTTGTAATGAAATTACTTCAAGAATTAAGTATAACAATAGAATTATATCCAAATATGACTGAAATATATCCAAATATATGATAATAGATAAGCCATTTTGAGGGGGCAACCTCCACAAGCTTCAATAAGAGCAGAGTTCACAATATGATGATAAATGATTACCCACTACCTCCTATATATAGTCTAACTAGGCCATGGTTACTCCATAGGCCGACCTAATAATCTAAAGAAAGCATAGATAAATGTAATATGATGTCAAAGAGGGATAAGTAAGCCACAATTTGGCTAATACTATCCTCATACATGTGATATGTTAGGGGCATAGCAAATCATCCAAGTCTTATGATGGTATAAATAAAGTCAACCCCCACTAAAGGTTATTCAAAGCCTAATCACGTCTCTTTGGATAGATAAAACTAGCTTGCATATTAAGTCAAACCTCAGAGTTGGTCATAGCTCATCATCATGAAACATCAAGTCAATCTAGTCTAATCAAATGTTTCATTAACTCACCATTCTCTTGATTTACTCAATTATATCCACTTGACACTTATCACATCCCATTAAAAGTCTCATATCATAAATTCAAAATTTAAACAAAAATAAAATCAAGCCATGGCCTCCCAAATAGATTTAGGTGTCATGATTGAGAAACATGTTTTTTCCAATAAGGATGATTTCCTTTTAGAGGTCCTAAAAATGAGTGCCCTCCTACTTATATACTTTAACCACATAAAACCTAATTACCTCATAGGTGAGAGTCCATTGTCCCTACCCATAAGTCTGGCCATACCCTCTATGACAACCCATCATAGTCAAATTCATTGTCCACTAGTCATAGTCTTGGTCATGACACTCCCTATCATACTAGCAAATGTAACTCTATCCTAGAAACCCCATCCTATAATATTTCAAACCCTAAGCTACATAAAATACCCTAGACTACTTGGATCATGGAATTATTATACCTCGACCAACTAGCTGATTTTTAGTTAAAAACATCCATGACTAAGCAAAGATATGAAGAGAGACAATATACTTCTCTCCATATCTCCTTGGAATTTGTTTAGCACTAGATGGTTACCATATACATACTTGTCCATGACCACATCAATCCTCTAGATCTAGCTAAACCTAAGAACTCATGGTATAAATCAAACCAATAATATATATAATCAAACACAAGGGAATTCTATTAATCAATGTCAGAATTTGAAATATTATGTCCAATATTTCATCAAACATGGTGAAATTTAAATAAAAAATGAATCAGATGAATTCACATCCAAGAGTGGGTTATAGGGGATATGCCAAGATTCATTTCTAGATCAAGATCAAGATCTTCCAATTCTAAACCAAGGACAAGACAATAAACTCATCTTAGACAAGTATATCTTTGATACCAAACCCATCATTAATCAATTATATACCTTATATCCATTATATCAAATCCTCTACTTCTAAAATTCACTTCATCCTAAATCCTCCCTCACTAAGTGAAAATTGAATAAGGTAGTTGTGGACCATGCTATCCAGTAATCCATCCTTATATCCATAGTGAAAATATCATATCTTAGTAGCATATAATCATCAATGTATTCCATGTCATAAAAAACATCAGAATCATCATTGACATTATTTGCATCAGGATCAAATCTATCATTTGTAGCATCCAAGTCAACATCATATTCCATGCCAGATTCATCAACCTGTATGAATGTCAAAGATCATGTCAACACCAACCTATTTTTATATTTTTATATTTTTACAATCAATTAAAATATTAACCAATAGAAAGGCATGTATCTTGATTTGTGTCAAGGTGATGATGTCATAATGGATTTTATAAGACTTCAATATACTTCAATAATAAATGTTTATTAAAGTGGCTTTGATCCCACTTGGGAAGTTTGTCCTAAAATTTAGTGCAAAATCTTTAGTGATTCTTCTATGAGTATTGAGGATGTTTTATTTTATGTCAAAACTAAGTCTCCTAAGAACCTTTATGAAGATCATGATGCCCATTATCCACTTATCAATCCATTCCTTCCACCTTCCTCCATCATTCTTTTTCATGTCAAAAATATTTCATCACCATCATTAATGGGAGTGAAAAAAATCATGTGTCATTGGATTCCTCCCAAAGTAATATATCATGTGCTAAATGTATAAGGATACAAGATGATAATTAAATAATAAAGTATAATTAAGAAGTAATTTTGATCTAGCTATAAATCAAAATAAATATAAGTCAAAACACTATCCAATTCAGAAATCATTTTCCCTAGTGAAAACATCCTTAAGATGCTAGGGGACTATCAAAATCCAAGTCAAAATAATCATCATCAAAGTCAAAAATCAAATTCCTATGGTAGAAAAAGCTACAGGAAAACCCTCATTTTTAAATATTTTGATGCTACAAGCATGGTTGACCAAGTCAAATCATGAAAATTATTTGAGGATGATGTGAAATACTAATATACTATTCCAATTAAATTTTATAATCAGGTTATTGACCAAAAATATTCTAAACTAGTCATGAAAGTTAGCCTATCGCTAAACTAACCTAATGAGCAGAACAATGAGAAAACTAGGTGAGAATGAAAATGAAATTAGGGATTGGTTTTAAAAGAATAAGGATAGATACTAAGGAATGGGTTAATTATTAAATACCTATCCATCATATCTCCTTTATATATAAGTGTCGATGATTCCTACACCTATGCAAAAAGTTGTCATCAAACTGGTCTGTCTAACACAATGAAGTCTGTGTAGAGTGACATAGTGAGATTGGTTTGTAAGACCAATATTGATATATTAAAATGAAATATACCTTAATAAATATTATATAAGGATGATAAATTTTCAAAAAAATCCATTGGAATATCACATAAGTGTTCCCATAGGTGTTTTATAAGTTGATTTTCTTGACTGTGTTTTTGGTCCTATAGGCAACTTTTTCTGTGTATGTGAAAAGGATGCTCCTGAGTCATTTATCACTAATTTGAATGATAAAAATATATTTAATGTATTTTTATTCATTTTAAATACATGTTCAATCTTAGAGAGTCAAATATTTTTGATTATGTGTTGACAGTGAGTGGTGTTTCTGAGTAAGCCTTTTACATAAGTGTTCATGAGGCCTTTTGGCCTATGTGGTGAAGAAAAAAGAATTGTGGGAAGTTTTTAAAGTCTTTAATATACTTTTAATATGATTTTAATACATGGGTTATGTGGTAAATTTATGTATATGGCTCAAATTTTCAAGACAAACTTTCAAGCGGTGAGAAGGACTATTGGTGAGGAAACCTAATTGGTAGGTACAAGTAGTGAAATAGACCAAATGGAGTTAGGGACCCAATTTTAAATTATTATGGGTATATTTGAGGAATTTATGAAGTTTTTAATCTGTTGGTTAAGACAATAAGTGTTACTAAGGGTCATAATGGTAACATGTGGATAAGACAGACATTATTGCATTAGGTCTCCATTAGGCCTAATGGTGGATTTGGTCCTTATGGACTATGAAAAACTTATGTATTGTTTTTTTATATTATGAATCATGTGTAGTGATATATATAAATCATAATACATGTATGGTTATGTCATTATCTGACCAAGATAGGTATGATAAAGAATCAAGTATAATGTCAAGGCCTAATAAGCCTATTTTGACTAGTTAGAGAATTGAGCTACTAAGTGAAGGACTTAGTGTTTTTGGAGAATAGGTTAAGGGATTGAATATAATTATATATATTATATTAAATTTCCATTATTATCTAACTATTTTTTACAGGTGTTTAGCAAGGTCATTTGACATAATTTTGCCAAAGAGAGGGCTATTTGAACGAGAAGGCTTGAGAGGCTATTTGAGTGAGATTGAAGATTAAAGAGTGAAATTTAAGGTTTTCATATATATTTTATTTATAAACAAGTGTTAAAAGGTGATAAAATATTATATGTGACTTAGTTGGTGCTAAGCTACCTAGGGGGTTGGAGCCTCCTTGCAAGATAGAGCTTGCAAAAGACTAATTGAGTGGATGCTTAACTAGGTAGGGGTTGGAGCTCTTTGTGAAGTTGTTTATTCACTAAAATATGGATATTAAAATTATATTGATACATTCCATTTTCATTTTTTATTTTTATTTATTCCCCAATATGGTTTCCACATATCTTTTTGTGTTCTCTCATGATATGCTTGTGTAGTTGCTTTGTTTATGTATTGATCTTTTATATGAATGAATACTTCATGAAATTGAATAGATATTGTTAAGAAAATAATTCACCACCATATTATATAATTAAAAAATTTGGTATTAGATCAATTCATTTTAAAGGGGTTTTAAAACCTAAAGGAGATTTTAAACAAGCTAAGATGTCTAATCAAGCACAAGGTGGTTTCTCTACAAGCAAAGTTCTATTATTCAATGGATCCAATTATGATTTTTGGAGTGTGAGGATGATGACATATCTGATGTTTCAAGGTCATGATGTTTGGAAATTAGTCTTATATATATATATACTTCACCCCTTATTCCTCCTACATATGTAATAAGTAAGAAGGCTAGTGATAATAACTCCAAAGCAATGAATGGTATTATGTGTGGCCTATCAGAGGTAGAAATTGTGAAGGTAATGCACTATATATCTTCCAAAAAAATGTGGGATAAGATGAACACTATTCATGAAGTATATTCCAAGGTCAAGTTGGACAAGTTTCAAACCCATAAAAGACAATTTGAGAGTCTAAATATGAATGAAGATGAGACCATTGCAACCTCTTATTGAGGGTTGATGAAGTGGTCAACATCATAAAAGGTTTAGGAGAAGATTTGAAAGATAATAATATTTTTCAAAAGGTTTAAGGTCTCTAACTCCAAAATTTGATTCCAAGGTATATGCTATTGAATATACATAAGATCTAGACAATCTAGATATAGATAGACTTCATGGAACCCTAACAACCTATGAGATGAGGACAAGTGAAGGAAGACATACAAAGAAGGAAGTTGCATTTAAGGTAGAAAAGAAGCCAAAATAAAATAAGTCACAAGGTAATAGAGTGAAATATAAAGATGAATTTGATATTGATGATGATAAAAAGTCTTATAAATCTGATAAGATCAATTAAAACTTTATGAAATATGAAAATAAGAAAAGGTTCTTCAAAAACAAAAGGAGTATTTATACGAAGTAATATTGAATATCATCCGATGAGAGTGAGAGAAGTGATTCATAAATTGATTATGAGGGTGATGTTCCTGATGTCAACGAGGTTCTCTTAATGGCTGAAGAAGCAAGTTGATCAAATCTAGAAGAATCCATATGGATTAGAGGTGTTGTTAGTGATTCAGATGAAGAAGGAGATGAGGTGGATTTTTAGGATGAGTTGATGAATACTCTAGAATAATTGAGGATGTTAAGAAAAAAATAGGGTAATGAGGACCCTTATCAAAGACTATGAGAAGCAAATCAACTTGTTTGAAGTATAGACACTAGAAAACTACACACTTGTAATTCTAGGTGTCTGAATGCCTTAGAACCACTGTAAATCCTCTTAAAACCTTTGTAATCCATTATTTCACCCTCATAATTTAACCAAAGTCCCTATTCTACCCATTTATATTAAAAAAGTATTATTTGAAAACACCATTCAAAAATAGTTTTTAAATCACTATTCACAAAACACTATTCACTATGGGGCCCACTTTCACTATTCATGATGACATGGAATATGACATGACATGTGACATGGCATATAATATGACAAATTACATGGAAAAATGATGTGGCAAAGTGACATGGCTTGGTACCCCACCTTTAGCCCCTTTTTCTAAGATGCTTAATGACCTCATATAAGCATCACAAGGGTCCCCACTTGAAATGGGTCGAATTTATCCTCAAGGGTAAGTTATTTGACTTGGTTTTCCATTTTCACATGAAAATAGCCTTCAAAATTGACTTACCTACCCCTTTCACACCTTGGGAGAGATAAAGAGCCCCCATTTTGGACTTCTTAGCCCCAATAAGAGACTTATCAGACAAAATTGGAATCTTCACCCACCTCAACTTGACTCACCCATGCCCCCTTGAAAAATGGAACCATATTTGGTGGGATAACTCTTAAAAGTCATAAATGAGGAAAAATAAGGGTGTAACAAAGTCTTTCATCCCATTTTCAAACCATGTGCATAATTACTTTTAAACTTGTAATTACATGCAAGGTAGGGAGACTTGAAAACCCAAATAGGAGTATTCTAAAAACCCCATCCTTGAACTTGGGGGAAAATTATCCATACTTCTAAGATGCCCTCTTTTGGCATGTTTCCTCACAAAAAAACTACAAATAACCCCCTCTCCTTCACCCGAGGGAAGAGGTTGAAAAGTTAGAGTATTGCTGCCCAAATTTTATTTCAAGTGTTCATAAATTTTGAGGAGGTCATTACTCTTCCACATCTTGGAGGAAAACAATTTAAATTAATTAATCTCTGCTGAAATTACATCAAGACATCTTCATCAACAATCTTCAACAAACTATCTTCATCAATAAGCATCTACAAACATTGAGGTAATCTTTTATTTTGTTATTTCCTTTTGGCCTCCCTTCCCTTAACCTTTTAAATCCCTTCACCATTATTTTCTTCACCCCTTCCTCATCTTTCCATTTACCTCTTTACCCCTTTACCCCATTTTGCCTCTTTGCCATATTCCTCACTTGACCTCTTTCGCCTCTTTGCCACACTCGACATATTCTCTTCTTTGAATCATCTATCCATTTACCCTTTTGTATATTTTCAGCCTTGATCATTTACCCAACCCAACAAAATAATCCTTTTAACCCTTACCATTTTACCCAAACCCCAAAACTATGGCTTTGCCTTGACTAGTTTTGGTATGTGCTAGATTTAGTCATTTTATTTGAATAAACATTTCATTTCTTTTTGAACTTAGAATTAAATTTATCATTAATTTAAATTAAATTACCATTATTTTATTTTATCATATTCATTTTTTATTAGAAGAGCGGATTGAAAACCATCTAAGGAAGCTTTAGCTTCTTGGATCTAGCATATGCTAGGCGGTTCACCCTGTATCTTTGTCTAACCAACAAGCTTATGGTAGTGTTGTCTTATTATAGGTATTCCTTCCAAGACAAAAGGGAGTTTTCTCTTTGTTTGGTTAGTAAAAATTGCATGTTTACCTGGTACACACCCTTCATCTTATGTTTCTATCTTTTCTCATAAAAAACTAAGAAAAAAGCAAAAATTTACAAAAACATGAAGCTAGACTAAGCAACAATTCAAAGTAATAAGAGGAAATAGTCAAATAGGTAGAAATCCAATTTAAAATCATGACTATATGCCTAGAGGAAAAATAATAAGAATGTGCAAGGTATGTAGCTGAAGTGAACTCCTTGAGATCTAAATTGCAACAAGCATCAAACAAGGTTAAGTCATTTGTGAGGTTTGAAAAGAGCACCAATGATTTAGACAACCTTCTGAGGAGTCAAAATACTGCTAATGAAAAAATAGGCCTTGGTCTCATTAAAGATAAAGAGAAGGATACTAATGTGATCAAAAGGGTTAAATAATAACCAAAGAATGAGGATGTTGAGAGAACAAAGGTCTAAACTATCAAGAAATATAATAACATAAGGTATGCTAATTCTTTTAATGGTTACTATTGTTCATGTAATCAATTTGGTCATAGATCAAGGCATTGCAGAAGGTCCTTCAAGAATGAATTTGGATGGAACTGTAAGGAGAACCATTAGCCAAAATGTATGGGTCATGATGTGTTTCCATCTAGAGGGACACCATGGGCTAACTATCATAAGGTTGGTCACATTGCAAAGTACTGTAAGCATGAATTCTCAAGACAAGATAAGAATTTTGAGGCTTCTAGAACACAAGAGAGAAATAGTAAGTGAAAACATAAGGTAACTAAGGTTGATAACTAGTTTGAAAGTCCAAGTGGACTATTTTCCATGATAAAACAAATTTAAGATGCAAAGGAGTGCCAAGAATTTTCTCTATCAGCTCATATTATTGATGAAGGAAATAAGATAAATAAATCAAGCTAGAATATTTCTCAAGCAAAGACTGAAGTGGTCAAGATAGAAGGAAAAATAAATCATAAGAGGATCATGAAGGAATTTTAGTGCTACAAGGACATGAAGATATAATAATCTCTTGAACTCATGCTATTCTAGTTTTCTATAGTAGAGGTGACTCCATTAGGCTTCATAAAGGCACTTAACTAGAAATAAAGAAGCATGAAGGATGCTTGGTCATAGGGGGAGTTTTGTGGTCTTAGGAGACCTTCAGGTTCAATTTTCATTCAAATAAGTCTAGTATAGGTATGATCACAAGAGACATGTCATAAAAGGTATGTATTATGACTTGATCAAACCAAGTCATAGTTTTGAAAATGTCCTAAATTTTCATGGAGATGAAGGGAGTCAATCATGTCTCATGAGTAGGTATGTAAGATTGATATAAGATAAAGGATTGTTGAGGTTATTTGAAATAAAAATAATGTTATCCTAGGTCCAAGGATCAAATATCTGCCAAGAAGGTGAACCTTTGTCATTAATGTCAAAGGGGGAAAAAGTTATTTTTTCAAGATCAAGTATTGAAGAATGATCTACTATGTTTAAGAGTGTTTTCCATCAATGAAAAATGGGTATATTTTTGAGGTATGTTCCTAGCATTGGTATTAAGTAATTAATGTTGTCATTGATTTCAAATTCAAGTTGAATATCCTTCATTTCAAAAGTCAGAATTGATGTCATGCTTAGTGAAGTGGTGTGTGACTAAGAAGTTTTGTTTCTCTATTGAGATAAAATTTGAAGGCACCTTGGTATTCTTTATAAAGTTTTATGACATATCAAAATCATGTTTAAATAATGACAACTTTAAGAGATATATTTTTTATGTCCAAACTCTGAGTACTAGGTATCTTAAGTAGCCTGGTCTAGATCTATGAAGAAGATGTATGCATGAAGCATGGTAAAGCTTTATGTTGTGGGTCAGTACATGCATAAGTAAGTGTTATAAGAAATTTAAACATGGGAAAGAGGAAAATAAGCCTTCAGATGAGCTTAAAGGTCTTGGTTGAAGCTTAACTCCTGCACGAAGAAACCTAGTGATAAGATACATGCTTGGTGCCTTAGTGAGATAAGCTATATAAGACTTAAGTAAGGAAGGTTGGAAGTATGAGATAATTTCATGAAGTTGTATGACATGTGTATACACATAATATTTTAAAATTTTATAAAATAGTGATGCTTTACATCTTGTAGGAACTCATCGAGATTCAATCTCTCTGGGTGCACTCCCTAAGGGGTGCATCAGGAAAGGGGTGGGCTGACCTTTGGTGCTTTGTAGGATTATTTTCCCTTGTTGCCACATTATTACCAATCCAACAAAATCTTAAAATCATTCCTTAAGATATTATTCTTCCCTTTCACACTCCTCTAGTCTTTTCCTCTTTCCATCCTCCTTTTCTTGCCTTAATTTCCTTTTGGATTGTCAATTGTACTAGGTTGACCATGGCCAAACATATATAGTTTAGGGGTATTTTTCACTTTTTGGATTTGTTAACCTTTCAACTAACCTAGCTCAAACCTAGTGAATTATCCTTAAAAACATACAAGGTCGACCATGGCTGACCCTATACAATTGACATTTCTAAGAGGATTTAGGACAAGATCTACCTATAAATACAAGATCATTTATATCATTATTAGAATAGGAAATTAAGAGTTATTATTCACTCGTGTTTCTTCATGATATGCTCTTTCACCATTCTACATGAGGATTATTAGCTTAAGGTTTTTAATTGGAGAATCTAGTCTTATGAATAAGTATTAGATGCTTTGGCCTTTCTTAGTTATCCTTAAAAACCATAAAAACCTCTTACAAAGCCCCTTTGGCCAAGGGAGAGATTGAGTCTTGATGGGTTCACATTCAGATAAGTATATTCTAACTTTGTTCTCCTCTCTTTAGTAGATAGAAGTAGCATAAGTTTTGGCTTGAATAATATTACTCTTCATATTATATGTATTAGGGCCTTACTCATACTTAACATAATTGAAATTTTATTATAAATGTTTTGATTGCTTTACTAACCCCTTTATTGTGCCACAAGATTTGATGTGCACTAGATTAGATTTACTTTCTTGTTTATTAACATAGGTGTAATATTAAACCTTAGGACTCTTTTAGGGTTGTTGCATGATTGTGTTAGACTTTAGGCTTTAAAACCCTACCTCACATGGTGTATTATGATAAGTGATCATATAATTAGGTCTAGTAGATCCCCATATTTTTCATGCTCCTAATTAACAAATGTATTCCTAATCGAAAGTGTAGGTATGCTCTATCCTCTTCGAGTTAGGATAGATCTATGAATATGATGCATTTCTAATTACATACATTCTAGTGAACCTAATGTGAAACTAACCCTTACATGATTTATTTCATTTTATTTCATTCTTTTTATCATATATCTATCATATTAGATTGACTCTATCGACCCTATTATAATCTCTATGCATAGGTTTTTAAAAATAGGCAATTGGATAAACTTAGATGACCCAATACAAGTTTTTATAATTATATACTTCCATTTTAGACTACTAGGTTGACCCAATAAACCTTATACACTTTCAATCATACAAAATACATACTAGGTTGACCCTGCACATTTTTATTATTCTAAAACATGTCCCTACATAGCTTGATCGACCTAGTCAACCTAGTTAGTAGGTTTTGCCAACACATTTCAAGATTCTTGATCAGTAATATTCATTCTCAACATCTTTGATCCACCAAGGTTACTTTCTATCTCTCTATCTATTTCTTTTTCTATATTTCCTTTTATAGTTTGTAATCTTCAAAATTACCCTTGCACAGTCAATTAAATCGACCCTATCAACCTAGTTTTGTGTTTTATGTGATGTTTGAAATAACTAGGTTGACCCTAGCTAACCTTGTTCATTTTTAAACCTTGCTTTTGTAGTACAAGTTTGACCCTATCGACCTTATTCTATATTTTGTGCTCATAGTTTCACCATTATAACTTGTTTCAAGTTTGAATTAATCTCTGTATGCTAGTAATTAGTTCACACCTCTCTTTTCTTGTTGTTTGCATGCTTATAATAGTTCGCATAGCCTAATTAGGGGTTTTTTAATTAGCCGTTTAGTTTCACTATTTCTATTTTATGCACACATGACCAAATAACATAATCTAAACAAGCACTTTAATATTTATCTATGCAAGGCTAACCTACTTGGATTTCATCACTAAGGGGGAAGCTGACTTGATACTCTAATAAAGTATAAATCATGGCTAATGGTATATTATAGCTAATCACCCAACACCCTTATTGTTGTAGTGTGTGAAGTGAGGGGGTAAGCCCCAGTACCAAGCATGTATCATTGCCACTATAATCCCTTTTAGCCCAAAGTACCTGAACCATCCATAGATTGATATCTAGTTCCTTATTTTATAGCCAACTTCCCATCACATTTAAAATTATTTCTTAATAATATAATAAAAAATCTTAGGTTGACCAATTAGTTATCTCTTTACTTTCCAAGTTGATTGGTTTCTCTTTGCTCAATTATGTTTGCAAAAACTTGCATTATCCAACATTAGTGCAAGGTTTTGTATTTTGTGCTTTAATTAGATTGGCTAACATTGATTCAATTGAGTGTTTGTTTCCATTCAACTCTTAATTTCTTAGATTAGCTACAAAAATTGTCTTGTTTTAGTTTATAACTTGTTATCAACCTTATCTTTTTCCTTTTCTACGGTACTTGGTCAACCCAGTCAACCCTATACCATTTTCAGCCCCTATTCAATATACTAGATCAATCCAGTTGACCTTGTATAGTTTTTAGATCCTTTTACCTCTTTTATTAGTCTCTATACACTATACTGGATCAACCCAATCGACCTTGCATAGTTTATAGGCCCTGTTTCCTATACTAAGTTGACCCAATCAACCCTGTACTATTTTTTTCTTTCCCTATTCATTAATTTAGTTCCCTATTTCTCCAATTTTACATTATGTTCATCTCTCTTCAATCAAAATTAAGTCTCCTATCATAATATTCTTGGATAGCTTGAATCCATTTAGATACTATATGGGATGTTAATTTCTCCCTCTCTTTTCCTCCCAAGAGCACCATCACTCTTGGGGAACCTCTTCTTCTCCTTTATCCATGACCTACAACATGGTGCAAATAAAAAATCAAGATGAAGTTGATGCTCTAATCCTTTCCTTACTTATCAAGATACTTCTCATCTTCACAATCTTCAAACTAATGTGGGAGTAATTGATACAAGTTTATTTAACAATCCCACTAATAATCTTCCCCCTAATACCAATTTGGGGAGTAATCCTACCAACCCCAACCCATATCCTAATATGACCCAAATTTTACCCAAAGTTATCTAATAAATGAACATTATGCAAAATTATAACACCCATCAAATGATGCAACTTCAACAACATCTAATCAATGTGGCTAATCAACTTCCAACTATGCATCCTCAAGCTAATCCCAATTTCTTTTCTACACCTCTTCGAGATGCTTTAGGCAACATTATTCCTCAACCCATAATGAATAATAAGATGATTCAAACCATTGAAATTGAGTTTTTATCTCCCTTCATTGTATCCATTGATATTGGTAACATATCTCCAACTATCAAATATTATGAGACTACAGATGCTTCTTCATTTCTTAAGTCCTTTGGTAACCTTTACAAGGAGTGGATCCAAACTAATACCTTTTATAGAACTAAAATCTTATAAATTTTTTTACCAGTGATGTATTAGAATGGTATAATAAACTTCCCCAACATTATATTTGGAAACTTGAAGATTTGGTTAATCCTTTGGTTAAAGAGTTTCAACACAATGATCTTCCTAAAAATTGTCTTAACCACTTGATCAATGCTAAGCAATCTCCCAATAAATTAGCTCATGAATTTATCAAAATATGGAAATATTTAGATCATAAAGATGACCATAACATGACTGATGATAACTTATTCAAACTCTTTATCACCACTTTGACTCCCACTCTCCAATATGAGGTTTGAACTTTACTCCTGAAACACTAAATGAAGCTCTTGATCAAGTTAAACATCAATACTTTCTCATGAATAAATTTTAACCTAATCATAGACTTCTTAAATGATATTTATAAACATTAAAAGCTATCACTAGTAATACTCCACAAAATAATAAGGAATTTGTAAAACTGATGTTCCTTCACCTTCTCATACACGTCTTTCGATTCAATAAATGAAACAATTTTTATCACCCTCAAAACCTTTCATCTATCCCATTGCTCCTCTGAAGTGATATGACCCCAATATATTTTGTTGGTTCCATGCTAACATTAGGCATTCTCTTGAATTTTTTAGAGGGTTCACTAAATTTTCTATCTATTATGTGCTAGGTGATTCATTCAACCATGAAGATATGATCAATATTCATCATCAAGATTAAATTACTACTTTTCAAAAATGGTGAAATTTCAAAGCATCTACTTCTAACAATAAAAAATCCTCTTCAAATAATCAATAAAATTCTAGAGATGTTTGTGCTATTGATGCTGATTATGACCAATACTTTAACAATTCTTAATATGTCAACACTGCTAAGGTCAATTATCATCATAAATTGGCTCATAAAGATCCCTTTACCAATCCTAAAAATCCATCTTTAAGAGAATAATTACTTAAAGATACCACCACTGCCACTAATCCTGATTTGGAAGAACCTGAGGAAAAACTCCCTCCTTCTGATCCTCTAACAACATCTATTACTCCAAAGTCTAATTTACCTCCTAAAACTTATGCTAGATCTTCTAAGTCTCATTGGAACTTTCTTGAAGAACTCAAATGTATGCCTTGTAAGAATTCACTTATGGAGTTAGTTTGTACTTCACCCTATCATCATAAATTCCTTATATAACAAATTTAAGAGATTGAAGATCGATCTTTCATAGATAAAGAACCACCTTTTATTGAATCTCAAACTGCCAACATTAATACCATTAAAATTATGTGTCCTTCTTCCAAGCCCTCTATTTAATTCCTTGAAGAGGACATGATCAATGATGAAATTATTTTTCATGCTGAAGATTTGCTATTCTTTATCAAAGTAGCCATTAACACCACTCTTATCTAAAAATTTCTAGTTGATGAAGGTTTTAGTATTAATGTCACATATTTATGGCTTATACAATAGCTTGGTTATAACAAGGATCATCTTAAATAGACTCATCTTACCTATCATGGTTTTTATAAGACTAATCAAAATCCACTTGGTTTTATTTGGATTCCATTAACCATTGGACCTAAGACTATTAAAACCAAGATTATGGTCCTTAATCTTCCTTTATCTTACAACATACTCCATCATCCATGGACTCATCAAATGAGGGCCATTTATTCTTCTAATAGTCAATATATTAAATTCTTGCATAATAGAAAATGATATAAGCAATGAATCCAATCCTAACCCATGGAGTATCCAGCTTCCTAAACCTAAATCACAATATTATGTTCCTATTATTTTTAAGATCAATAGTGATCCTTTACCCAAGTTAATTAACATGGATCCTAATTTACATGTTACTCTTATAGATTTTGATGATGATCATCCTAATGAATTACAACATACTTAAAATACCACCAAGTTACCTCCATACATTTCATAATGGCTTCCTCATTCTCTCTTACCAAGAGACTGTATTGTTCCTCTCATGGATGAGATTACAAATTTTTCCCCTCCATGCAATGCTTAGGAGCCTTCTCTACTTGAATATGCCTTCACTTGCAATGATTATGGAATTCCAAAATTATTTCAAGATCTTTTCATCATGTCTCCTCGTACATTAAATAATATTTGGATTTCATCTTCTAAAACTCCCCCTGATTCTCAAGATTGTATAATTTCTCCAACATATGATCATAATTATATCATGGCCCAAGCTCAATCTAGAGACTTGGATGTCTAACATTATCAAAAACCCTCAGCCCAAATTCATTCTTTTAATCAAGATGCTAATACCATTTTTGTGGATCATACCTTAGATCTTGAGGGTCATGTACCTCCTATAAATTCTCCTCTTATCAATATTCCTTGAGTGGTAGAACAAATTATACCTTCGCAACCTCTATAAGTTCCTACACCTCCTTTAACACCTTTGGATCCAATCATTATATTTTATCCTTCTCCCATCATCTAATCCACTAACACACCAATCTCTTCTACTCCATCTACTTCTTATACTCCCAAATTTACACTTGATTCTAAGGCAATCAATGTTCATTAGATACATTCTGAGTGTGATGACCATGGAAATCAAATTTTAGATCTTGAAGTAGATGTTGAGTATTATGGTCCTCTTCCTACCTTGCCTAGTGACGAGGCTATCCTTGAGTTAATTTATTCTCAAGAACCTTAGCTTCCTCAGTAACATCATAAACTTGGAAATTTTAAAACTAAAACTCCTTGCTTCAACAACTTCATTGCTAGCATTGATCCCAAAACAAATCCAATTTTTACATTACCCAATGCACCATACCACTTTCAAGATGGTAATGCCATGCTTATTAAATAAAACACTCGTATCAATATGGTACTCCATTTTGTCCTTGACCTATCATAGTTTTTTGAGAACTCTCACCTTTTGAACATGATAATTTTAGCTTATTCTTTGACAAATATCATGAATCTTTCACTTGGTCCTATGAGGACATGCCTAGAATCAACCCTAGCATTGTGGTGCATAACATCATTACTTATATTGATTCCAAGCTTGTGCATCAAAAATAAATAAAGTTTCAACTTTATGTCATAAAGAAATCATCAAATTACTTGATTCTAAATTTATCAAACTAGTGGATTATTCTGAATGGGTTTCCAATATTATCCCCATTTGGAAGAAATTCACTATGTTCATTCACATTTATATTTATTTTTTTAATATTAATCTTTATTGTGCCAAAGACAACTTCACCTCACCTTCAATAGATGGCATTATTGATTTCATGGCTAGTTATGAAATGTTATCTCTTATGGATGGCTGTTTAGGATACAATTTGATTCATATTTATCCTAAGGGCCAACATAAGACAAGCTTCACCATAGAATGGGGCACATATTGATATGTTAAAATTCCCTTCTTCCTCAAAAATGCTAGATCCACTTATTAATGAGTGATGACTCACATCTTTCACTATCTCATAAATAAAATTGTTAAAACCTATGTGAATGTTCTTATTGCTAAATCTAAACATCATAAAAATCATCTTTTTGATCTCACTATCATATTTTACCATCTTCTTAAATATAAATTTAGACTCAATCCTTACAAATGTGTCTTTAGAGTCACATCTAGAATTTTTCTAGGATTCTTAGTCTCTCTCTTTAACATCAATGTTGGCCCCACCAAAATTAGTGATATCATCAACATGCCCATTCCTCATTCTATTCCTGACATTCATACTTATTTGGGAAAGCTTGGGTCAATTAGATGATTCATCCCCAAAATTACATATCTAATTCACTCTATCAATTCCCTTCTCAAGAAAGGCACTACTTTAGAATGGACAAATCCATGTCAAAAAACCTTTGATAACATGAAAGAGTCTTTGCTTCACCCATCCACACTTAATCTTCCTTCTAATGATAAAACTTTTATTATATATACTTCTTTCACACCTATTTCAATTGGGTCAATGCTTTCCAAACAAGATGATATAGGAAGAGAATATTCTATCTATTACATTAGCCGAGGCCTCATTGAATATGAAACACATTATACCAAAATTGAGTGTGATTACCTCACCATCTATTTTTTAGATGAAAATCTTCATCATTATATGATTTACCAAACTACTTATGTCATTGTTCATTCTGACCCCCTTCATCATTTCTTTTCCAAAGCCTTTCTTCCTAGAGATAGAATTGGAAAATGGATGGTCTTACTTATGGAATTTTACCTTTGCATCATCACTTAAAAAACTATTAAAGGGCAACTCATAGCTGATCAACTTGACACAGCTCCCATTCCAACCACTTCTTCCCTTTAATATGATCTTCTAGATGACAATATCCCTTACATTGAAGGTCTTAATCAATCTATTTCTCTCAAATATTAATTTCTTAGCTATACCACCAATCTTGAAGATAATCAACTTGATGAATCTTCTTCTCCCTCTAGTACTACTAAACCAAAAGTAGTTATCGAGGAGTTTTTTGAAATTAATGTTGACTTGAGTGAGGATACTTAGACCCTTCACTTTGATGGTGCTAAATGCCTTTAATGAGTTGGGGTTGATTCATTCTCATGAGTCCTCTTATCAAGATCATTATTTTAGCTTTTCACTTCACCTTTGATGTCACCAATAATATGGATGAATACAAATCTCTTATCTCAAGCATAAGAGTTGGTCTTGATTTTGAAATTAAATACCTTCATGCTTTAGGTGATTCTCAACTTATTTTCCATCAGTTTAGTGGTGATTATCAATTTAAAAGTGAGAACCTTATTACCTATCATCAAATTACAACCACTCTTGCTAAGGATTTTATCTCTTTCAGTATTAAACCCATTCCTATAGGTTAAACTTCCATTATTGATTCTCTTACCTCTTCAACCTCTCTCTTTCATCCTCACCAAGTTCTTTTTAAACCTTATTTTCTTATACAAATAAGAAAATCCACACCTTCAACTCAACCACTAGATTCACTTATCTATCATATTGAGGATGTTACCATTCACCAAATCCCATGGTATAAAGATATCATTCAATTCTTGGAACCTCAAACTTATCCTCCTAATATAGACTCTCATAAAAAGACACATATTCATAAACAAGTCTTCAAGTATGTATTTTGACACAACATCCTTTACTATCACAATTATAAAGTTACCTTACTCCATTATTTTATTCAATATGAGGTCCCTCCTCTTCTTGAATAAGCACATGGGGGAATTTATGGTGGTCACTGTAGCAAACATGCTACAACACATAAATGCCTATGTATACGTTACTTTTGGCCTACTCTTGAAAAGGATATAATTGAATATGGTTTAAAGTGTAATATTTATCAAATTCATAATGATCTAATCCATTAAACTCCAATCAAACTTCAAACTATTAAATCTCCTTGGCCCTTTTCCACATGGGGATTTGATCTCATTGGTAAACTTCCTCGCTCCCATGATGGACATGTCTTTATCATCACTATTACCAAATACTTTACCAAGTGGGTCAAATCCATGCCCCTTGTTAACATCATTGGCTTATTTTTAATCAAATCATTTACCATTTTTGTGTTCCCCATAACATAATATTAGACAATGATGGTAACTTAAAAAACTAACATGTTAAACAACTTTGTGCTAAATTCAAGATCAATCACAAATTTTCCATGTATTATCATCTACAATTTAATGGTCAAGCTAAGGCCACTAATAAAATTCCCCAAAAAATTCTTCAAAAGATAATTCATGAAACCCACATGAATTGGCATCTTCATCTTTACCCTACACTTTGGGCCTATTAGACTAGCATATGTAATACCACTGGGGTAACTCCATTTTCTCTAATCTATAGTTCTGAGTCAGTCCTTCCTTTAAAGGTTGAGATTCATTCTCTTTATATACCAATTCATGGTATTTTTATTGATTAGGAATTTCATGGAGATCACCTTCATGCTTTCGATCTTCTTGATGAATTTCATCTTTTTGCCTTACAACATAATCACTAATATAAGGCTCACATTGCCAGACAACATAATAAACATTTTAAAGTCCACATGTTTAATATTGGTAATCTTGTCCTTAAATTAGACTAAACTCATGATAAATAAGGTAAATATGACCAAAAATGGTGGGGCCCATATTTAGTTAAAGACATTTTTTGTCCAAGCACCTACCACCTTCAAACCAATGACAATCATGTTTTCAAAGAGCCCACCAATGCTCAATTCATTAAAAATTACTTTGCCTAAAAATTTTCTTCTTACCTTGCCTTCTATCTACATCTATCTAACACTTTTTTCAGGTTACTTAAGCATGGATCTCTCCCTCTACAACAAGTTCCTTCTTTTGACAAACCTTTAGTCCTCCCTTTTGGTCTTTTGGTTTCTTGATGTACCATAGTCTTCTTTATCTTCTTGCATTTTTTCTTATTTTTTGGACCCCTTGGGTTTTTATTTTGTGATTTGAAGTATAAGATCATATATAGGACCTGACATTCCTCACAAAACTATACTTATTTTTCTTATTTACACTTTTTACTTGCCAATTTTGTTTTGGCATCCCTTGGGTTTTTCTTTTGTGAGTTGCTTTGTAATGCCATGAATAAGACCTGATGTCCCTCACAAAACTACCATCTATTTACTTTATCTTTTTCTTATTTGATGTATTTATAGTGTAAGACAGTGGATGAGACCTAACACTCCTCATAAAATTACCATATTTTCATGTTCTTGCTTATTATTCTCAACTCTAGTTTTTGCTTCTTTTGTTAGATGTAATTTGTACAACAATCTATGTTAGCAAGTTTTCCTCTATTTCCCTCATTCTCATGATAAGGAATCACACTTTACTATCATTATATCCCCTTTTTCCCCTTTGTCACATTTTTGTAATTTAAAGCAATTAAAATTTGTTCCATGTGTCATTCCTCTTGATTTCCCCTTTCTTTCACTCCTCATTAGATAAAACAAGGTTAAAGTCAAGATAACACTTTTATTTCACCTAGATTTATGAGAATCTTAGACCCCATGCTCTTTGATGTTTCTCTCTCTTAGAAACCTTATCCCAAATATTCAAATGAAAGTCATTTTTAGCATCCATGTTTGGTTTTCCAAATCCATATGGAGGAGGAATAGAAAAAGCCATCTAAAAAAGAAGTTAAAAGCCAAATCATTTGAAACAAAAGGTAATGATATCTAAAAGGTAACATACAAATCTGAAAAGTCAAATTCACACCAAAAGACATGATTGCAAGCACATATCCTATCTCTAATTGAAGCTCAAACTCCATAGTTGGCCTCACATAGATTTGAGGTCCTTTGGGGTGTAGTAGGCTAAGAGATTAGAATAGGGGTATTTAAAAAACTCTATGGTGCTACCTACTTTCTCATGCAAGTACCCAATCTTCACAGTAGACTGATGACTTTGTAAGGGGTCCTAAGGAATGGGGAAAAAATCATGGGAAGGTAGGTCCATTTTACTTTTCATGCATATAGCCTTCATGTGATGATATATATACTTCATTTTTTGACCAATTATTTATATGGCTAAGAGAAGTTCTTCATAGTCCTTAAGGTTGAAAGTCCTCTTGTTTTGACAAACCTAATTTGAGTGTCTTAACTTTGATAAAGATTTTATTTACTTTGGTTTAACATTCATTCTCCCCTCCACCCATTTCATTCCTCCACCTTCATATACAAATTATGATTCCAAATATATTTTCTCTTCTTCTTCATCTCTTAAAAAACATGATAGCACTACTTTGTTTCAATTTTATCTATCCTTAGAGTGAAACAACATGTTTGAGAAACTATGGATTCTTCTTTATTTACACCATGATTTTAAATTTATAGACTTACTTTACCTTCATTTTACTATTTTCATTGTTTTACTATCCTATTATTATGGACACCTGATTTTGTACCCTTTTTCCATTGTTGAGTGAGGTTGGCTTGTTACTTCTCACTTGACAATGTTGTTTTCCCTTTTATGCACCTTTTTCCATTCTTGAGTGAGATGTGGATTGTTACTGATCACTCATCAATGTTTTTTTACCATTTTGTTTAGTATTTTACCATTGATTTGTCTTAATTACCATCATGTTTGACATGTATCCTTGGTTTCACTTGGTGAGTTTGCCTATCTTACTTGAGGATAGTTTGTTTGATTTTTTTGTCTTTAGTAACATTGGGTTTTTGATTACCTAATTTACTCTTGTTTTTGACTTGGTGATTTGGTCTAACATAACACCTATCACTAAAGATTGATAAATCTCCCAAGTACATCCCATCCTTATAGCACCAACTATCTTATCTTTTCTTACATTTGTTTGTTTTTGCTCTTTAGTTTTGTATTCTTGGGTTTGTTGAAAGAAGTCTTTACTCCCTCCACAATCAAAACTAACAACACAATAGATAACCATTACACAATAAAGGTAAGTAAAGGTACACATTGCATTTACTTTTTTAATTACTTACTTTTTAGTCATTTACTTTCAGTTATTTTATACTTTAAAATACTGTAATTTTTTAAAGAATCAACATTGTGTGTTACTATGATCTTTCTTGAAGCACCATCCCCTATTACACCTTAGTGATACATTATTAACTTAGAGTGGGGCATATGTATACTCATAATATTTTTAAATTTTATCAAATATTGATGTTTTACATCTTGCAAGAACCATTCAAGACTCAATCTTTCTGAATGCATGCCCCAAGGGGTGTACCAGGAAAGGGGTGGGTAGACGTTTGGTGCTTCACATATTGTTATCCCTTATTTCCAAATTATTACCAATCCAACAAGCTCTTAAAATAATTACCTAAGCTATTATTCCTCCCTTACACACTCTTCTAGTGTTTTTCTCTTTCCATCCTCCTTTTCTTTCTTTAAATCCCTTTTAGATTGTCAGTTGTACTAGGTCGACCATGGTTGACCCTATACACTTTAGGGATATTTTTAAATTTTTGGGTTTGTTAGCCTTTTGGTTGACCTATCTCAGACCTAGTGAATTATCCCTAAAAATATGCAGGGTTGACAATGGCTGACCTTATACAACTGACATTTCTAGGAGGATTTAAGGTAAGATCTACCTATAAATACAAGATCATTTCCATCATTATTAGAATATGAAATCAAGAGTTATTATTCACTCACGCTTCTTCACAATGTGATATTTCACCATTATTCTTGAGGAGTCTTAGATTAGGGTTTCTTCTTGGAGAATCTAGTCTTGTGGATATGTCTTGGATGCTTTGGCCTTTCTTAGGGAGAGATTGATTCTCGATGGGTTCACATTTAGGTAAGTATATTTTAAATTTATCCTCTATTTATAAGATATAATTATCATAAGTGTTAGATTTAATAATATTACTCTTCAAATTCCATATATTAGGGTCTTACTCATACTTAACATAATTGAGATTCTCTTATACATATTTTTATTGCTTTACTAACCCGTTTATTATGCCACAAGATTTGATGTGCACTAGATTATATTTAATTTATTTTTTATTAGAATAGGTGAAATATTAAACCTTAGAACTATTTTAGGTTTGTTTCATGATTATGTTAGACTGTAGGCTTTGGAACCCTACCTCACATGGTGTATTGTGACAAGTGATCCCCTAATTAGGTCTAGCAGATCCCCATATTGGTCATACTCCTACTTAACAAATGTATTCCCAATTAGAAGTATAGGTATGCTCTATATTATTTGAGCCAAGATTATTTATATACATGATGAATTTTTTATTTCATAAAACATGCGGATGAGGTTTTGAAGAAACTTCAAGAAGTTTCAAGGCATGATCATAGCCTAAGTATGATTGTCAATATTAGGCCTAGTGTAAAAAGTGACCTATAATGGCCTAATGAATCATAAAGATAATTTTAAAATGTGGAATATATATTGAAATAATTTAAAAAGGTGTGATAGGTCATTTTAAGTGTGTTTACATAGTTTGAATTCAATACCTAAAGGATAAAGCATGAAAAATTATGGTAAGGTTGATTGTGTGTATAAAATGGGGTGGTGTAGACTTGAGAAGAAGTTTCTCATGATCATTGGAATGTGAAAAATTTTCATGAGATATTGATAAATTCATGGTAGTTAGGTAAGGTACCTAACTTTAATTTCTTATAATTGGTTTTGGAGTTGACGGGCAATCCTTTATGAATGATTGCTAAGAAGGTAATGTAGTCAAAACCCTCCTAAAACCCTAACAAAGACTTAATAGGAAATATATAATTGGTTGTGGATAATAATGGTATATTTTACCTAGTTTTATTTTTGAAACATGTAAATTAATCTTCAAGGATTCCTAATGTGGTTTTTGTTTGTCTTGATAGTGAGTATAAGCTATAGGAAAAACCTTGTTTTTAGGGTTTTTGATGCTATAGGTAGGGTTGACCAAGTTAAATCATATAAATTAATAGAGGATGATGTGAAATAATTATAATTTATGCCCATGAAAATTTTAAAATAGGTTTATGATCAAAAATATTCTAAATTGGTCATGAAATCTAGCCTATCACTAAACTGACCTAATGAGCATAATATTGAGAAAACTAGGTGAGAATGAGATTACAGATTGGTTGAAAGGGACTAAGGATGGATCATAAGGCATGGGGTAATTATTAAATACATATCCTTCCTATCCAATTTCTATATAAGTTTTGATTATGCTTACACTCATGCAAACATTTGTCATCAAACTGGTTTGTCTAACACAATGAAGTCTATGCAGAGTGACATAGTGAGATTGGTCTATAAGAACAATTTTGATATATTAAAATGAAATATTTTTTTAAATATATGATATAAGGACTATAAAAGTTCAAAAAAATCCATTATTATATCACATAAGTGTTCCCATAGGTTTTTTATAAGTTGATTTTCTTGACTATGTTTTTGGTCCTATAGGTAACTTTGTGTGTGTGAAAATGATGTTCCTGATTCATTTTTTCACTAATTTTATTGATGAAAATATATTTAACATGTTATATAAGAATAATATGATAATTTTAATGCATTTTTATTCATTATAAGTCCCTGTTCAAGCTTGGAGAGTCAAATAGTTTTGACTTTGTGTTGATAGTGTGTGGTGCTTTTTAGTAAGCCTTTTGCAGAAGTGTTGCTGAGGCATTTTGGTCTATGTGGTGAACACCAAATAATTTTGGGAATTTTTTTAAGTCTTTAATATAATTTTAATATTATTTTATGCATGGGTTATGTGGTAAATTTTGGTATATGGCTCAAATTTTTAGGACAGACTTTTAGGTAGTGAGAAGGCCTATTGGCGAGGAGACCTAATTGGTAGGTCCAAGTAGTGAAATGGGAAAAATATATTTGAGGACCCAAGGTGAACTTATAAATGGTATATTGGATTAATTTATTAAGTTTTTAATCCATTTTTGAAGATAATAAGTGTTCCTAAGGGTCAGAATGGTAACATGTGGATAGGACATACCTAATTGCATTAGGTCTCCATTAGGCCTAATGGTGTATTTGGTCCTTATGAAATATGACCAAATTATGTATTATTTTTTTGTATTATGAAACATGCATAGTGATATATTTAAATCATAATCCATTTATGTTTAGGTCATCATCCAATCAAGATAGTTCTGAGAAATAATTAAGTATAAAGTCAAGGCCTAATAAGCCTATTTTTGAGCTATTAAGTGAAGGACATAGTTTTTTTGGAGAATAGGTTAAGGGATTTAAGATAATAAAATATATGATATGAAATTTCCATGATTATATAACTATTTTTTATAGGTGTTGAGCAAGGCCATTTGACTTAATTCATCCAAAGAGAGGGCTATTTGAGCGAGAAGGCTTGGGAGCCTATTTGAGTGAGACTGAAGAGTAAAGAGTGAAAAATATAGTTGTCATATAAATTTTAGTTATAAATATATGTTATAAGGTGATAAAATATTATAGGTGACTTATTTTTTACTAATATACCTAGTGGGTTGGAGCCTCCTTGTAAGATAGAGCTTACAAAAGACTAGTTGGGTAGGTGCTTAACTAGGTAGGGGTTGGAGCTCCTTATGAAGTTAGTGATTCAATAAAATTTTGATATTGAAATTATAATATTGTATTACATGTTCATGTTTTAGTTTTTTTATCCCCAAAGAGGTTTCCCCATATATCTTTATATTTCTCTTATGATATACTTGTGTAGTTGTTTTGTGTATGCATTGATGTTTTATATGAATGAATGCTTAATGAATTTGAATATATATTTTGAATAAAATTATTCACCCCCATATTAGTATCTAATTCCAACATGTATATCTAATTATAATTCTTGTTCATTTTCATTTATATGTTCTTAACCCTATTACCATAAATATAGGTTAGCCTTTATCCAATTTAGGGTTAAAAAAGTAATATAAAGAGACATCACTACAAAATAATGACATCTCCATGTAAATACATATGAAACCATTTTATTATTCCATTTTATATAATGGTTATCAAGTTTTGTTCAATTTAATAACATCCAATGTTGTTAATGGGCATTGAGTGAAGATTTGTTGAAGGCTCAAGTGATCTATCTTTAGTACCATCTATCAACCAAGGATGGAATGATTACATCTCAAGAATACATGGAAAAATATTGATTTTATATATGATGCATTAATTATTTATAATGATATTGTTTATTCTTATGAGACTCAAAATAAATCATAGATTATCCTTTATGGGGACTGCTTCGAAGACATCTAAGAATGAATTTGTGCATATTTAAATCTCTCCATCTAGATCAAATAATGATAAAATATGTTCACTAGTTAGACATTATTTTAAGTTTATATAAGGCATACTAAAAATTATTTGACCAAAAAAAAATATTTCCTTTTCTCTAAAGGGAAGTGATAGGATAAGAAATATGAGAAAAAGTTGTAAGAAAAGTGAGGGTATTGACATAGTAAACACATAAATCTACACACCTTCATGATGTTGTTTGGTGTTATCCACTCTAAGATGGCATGGATAGTTTAAGGGTATATTGATATGTCTCCCCCATAAATGATGTGTCTAATATATTTTAGGTCCTTTTGGAAAAACACACACTCACTCAAGTTTCCAAAAAAAAATTCCCTTACACGACATGTAAAACTTAGTGAAAGTGGTTTTAATTGTTCCTTAACATTATGTCAATATATAAAAATATAATCTAGGAAGTTAACACAAAATGATCAAGAAAGATCCTAAATGTTAAATAATTTAATGTCTAAGTGGGCTTAGGTTACCCTTAGCTTACCTTGGTATTTATTTATAAAATTATATTTTTTTAATATTTACCAATATTATTGAAGTGTCTTCCAGGACGATTGGACTAATTGGTTACATTGGTCACCTTCCTTCACATTTCACTATAAATAGGGTTTTAACACTAGTGTGAAATAATATGAATTAGAAAATCAATATTTATGTATGGAAAATATTTGTAATGGTTTTGTGAAGATTGTCTGAGAAGTGATAAGAGGAAAAGGATTTGTATTGGAGTATTATAGTTTCTTGAATATTGAATATCAACCACTATGGGTTTTTTTACCTCTATTAAAGGTTTTCCCACCTGATTACCAATGTAATGTAGTTTTTTTATATTGATGTTAGAGATTAAGGGTCCCTATCCCATAAAAAATATGATTCCATAGAACAAAACTAGTATAGCTTAACAATCAAAATTTTTAAGGCATTTAACCATATACAGTGAACCAAATATATCAAAAGTTTTGAAAAAAATTCAAACTATATGCAAAATAGACACCAAAACAACTACAACTGATAATAACCTACCATGCCAACACCAAAAAATTGGATTTACTCCAAAATAGTCAACTCAACCATTTTACCATTGTTTAACAATAGTTTACCCAGAGTTAGCATTTTTACTTTCTCCTTAAAAATAGATGTATGTACTTCCTATTCTTGAACTTCAAACACTGAACCTACCACCACCACCTCTTACCTTGATAGAGAGCCTGCTACCTCATGCACCTATGAAAAAACCAATCTCCTTTGACTACTTCTATGTTCCTTCATAGGTTTATTTTTCCCTTTCCACTAAGGTGGTGCCTTAAAAACACCCCTTGTGACACCTTTGGTAAGCCATTTTATGGATTGAACACATTCTAGCCACCTTCTCTATACTCACCAAACTTCTAGATGTAGAATTATCTTCAAAAGATCCTAGATATTAGGCATGACAATTCCTCTTTTATTTTCATTCTTCTACTTTCTCAAGCATAACTCATCAATTTCTTGCATGAAATTCACCAATGTTAGAAACCTAGATTCTAAATAATGAAAGAAGGATAGAGGGATAAAGCCCATATTATCCTTATCTAAAAATGGGAGGGTTGGAAAAGGACCCAAAGATAGAGAATCAATTTCTGAAATTAATCCCACTCTATATTTAAGCCAGATGAAGAAATCAACCATCAATTTTATATTCTCTTTGTCCACAATCACCATGCAGAGGTTACTCACAAATAAATATGCCAAGTTAGAATTCATGCACACCCTTCTACTCATCACCAATAGCTCTACCCCCAAAATTTTCTCAATGGCTTTTACAACTTCCATCATGGGAATCCAAAACACATTAAAGAGGCATGTTGTAGAGATAACACCCGATATACTCATCTGCCTAGTTTTTGCTTTGCTAAAGATCAAAGGCTAGCTAGAATATTCCATGTATTTCTAATCCATGTTGATAGCATAAAGTAATAAGGCCCCAAAACCATTTTCCACACCCATATCAAAGCAAAACCTATGCTTGATCTTTTCACATGAAAATCTATCATGAATGATAGATTCACACACATATTTTTATTAGAGGCAATTATGGGGAATTCAAATCCTGATCACCAACTCAATTTACAAAAGGCCACCCACTTCCATCATCAATAAATAAAGTCCCATGCAAAAACATTCCTTACTATAGCAATTAAAGAATATCACCTTCACCCATAAATACTTAATTTTTTAAATAATTTGAAAATTCTAATTTTATTTTGAAAATAAAATAACAAATTAACAAAAAAAAAAAAATTCAATAAGGTCCAACCCCTTGAAATCTTCCCATCAAGCTCAAACATTATCCACTCTCTTAGCCATAGATTGATCAATACCTACATTAGCAATAAAATACACTACCTTATTGCTTTCCCTAAAGCAATGGAAACAAATCCAATCCTAAAAATAGTTCAATTTAGACCAAATTTTAGTCAAAATATTCTCAAGTTTCCATGATTTAGCCTTCCAAACTCTTAGAGGTTGGATAATTACCTATGAATCCCATTTAATTTCCCCATAGTAGATCCCACATTCCAAATCCAAATCCACACTAGCGGCCAAATCCTAGGCCTCAACTTCATTATTCACTCCATTTAGAAGATTCAATGACAATACTCTTATAAGAGAACCACTATAGTCCTTGATAACACGACTTGCGCTAGAAGCTCTTGGATTTCCTCTGCAAACTCCATCAAAGTTTAGATTAAACTAGCCAGGTTGAGGATGAGACCAAAATGCCTCCTTTCTGCTTCTCAAATTCATCTTATCTACCATTCAACCCATTAATGGGAAGTGTAATGTATTTTTGATATTTATAATATTTGCTTATTAATCTTGTATCTAGATCATTACATACATATTATATTTCATAATATTTCTTCATGTAATTAGTTATTTGGGATACTGTGATTGATGAGAAAGACTATTAATCATTGGGGACCTCAATCAAAGCATTTAAGACCTCTATCAAGATAATGAAAACCAATTTCAAAGTAAAAGTCAGACTTGTAGAGGAATGGTAAGTTCTTGAAAGGCTTATAAAAAATTATTATTGATTCAAAAAAAATGGACATCCATATAGGTTTGTGGAGCCTAATAAAGATCATACTGAGCATTTAAACCTTAAATAAGCAATTAGATAACAAATATAAAGATCAAAATTTTCAATCAAATCTTCCCTAGGATGCTATTTTTAGACTTGTATAGACTCCTACTTGAATAAATTAATCAAAAATTATTTTCAAAGCTTTTAATTATAGTTTGAGGTGATTAAACATTGGATATTCATCATCTTATCTTGTCAAAACCTTTTCTAAACTCTTAGAGGGATTCCAATAATTTTTTACCACTTACACCTAGGTCCCATAGTATGGTCTGGGAGGCTGTAAAATTTGTTTCTTGCACCAAAATTCATTTTTAATGTTTTTTGGCATTAGAGGGAAATTTCATGGTGATTTGTAGTTTTAAGATCTCAAAAGGCCTCTATCACTCTCTATCACCACCCCTAATTCCACAGTTGTGCCATTTTCACCTATAAGAAAAATTAAAGGTTAGTATTAAGTCTTTGAATATATTTTATTTGATTTAGTTAGATCTTTTATTTTCCATGAAAATAAAAGGGGTCCCACTAATTTCCACTTATTTTTATCTGGAAGTTTAAAAAACCAAATTCTTTTACTACATTGTGTATGTGTGTGTGTGTGTGTGTGTGTGTGTATTATTTTTATATTATTATAAAATAATCTTTAAAAATAAATTAGTGAATGTATAACTATTTCAAGTGGTAGTGTAGCGAAATTGGTGGGTGTTATTTTGCTAGGATCTTACAAAGTGGAGGTCTAGTGTTCAAAACACACTAGATCCAAATTATTTTTTTAAAATTAATTCATTATAGTTCTTTTTTTAAAAAAAAAAAATATTAATTATAAAACTCTTTTGGTTTGTGTGTCAATTATCACTTGTTCAAAACCATAGTGTTGTTAACTTTTTATAACACTCCACCTCGACAATCATTCACTGAGCATAGTCATATGACCAGTCATTTACTAGGTTTTTTCACATTATAGATGTATTGGTGTGGTCAATGTTTAATTTTTAAATCTCCTATTATAATTTTTACACCATTTTAAATCTTAGTGTTTTGATAGTTATTTTATGTGTGACACTTGTGACACATAAATTAGAGTTTTTTTACGCTTCAATGTTTTCACATTGTTTAGCATATATTTTAACAACTATTTTTTGTTCACATTTTAAATTTACTTTAATTTAAAATAGAGTATAAATTTAGATTTAAAATTGGTTCAAATTTAAGCATTGTCTAATGTTGTAGTGTCAATTTTAAAGGGAAGCAATGGTTTCTCCCACTATTGTATTAGATAAATCTCAAATGTTTAATGGATATAACTACAATATTTGGAAATATCATGTTAAATCAGAAATTATGGATCAAAATTTATGAAATATTGTTTTTGGGACTAAAAAAGCTATCAAGATGACATGCTACCCTTAAAATTTCTAATGTGTTTCAATATAAATAGAAATAAACCATGCCAATTATATTGTAAAGTGCTAAGGATTTGTTCTTACTGCATATTGGTAATCAAGAGTATCCTAGAGATGATTTTAAAATCCTTGAGTCTATGAATGAGGGAACTCATATCTCTAAAATTATTAAATTGATTCTTAAATTACTGACTACACTTATGAAAGGTGATGAAAAGGTTGTTAATTTTATTACTAAAATTAAGAATATTAAATCTTAATTAGATGGTTGTAACTATAATTTCATTCAAGATCAATTAATTTATTTATTATTAAACTTAACATTCATGAAAAATTTCATAATTTTATCTCATTTATAAATTTAAAGTACAAAATAGAGCAAGATATCCTAGATTTCACTACCTTATTAGCTCTTCTGATTCAATAAGAGCAAGTGATGTCTAATTTCGATTATGAAAACAATGCCACTCAAAAACTTCTCACTCTAAACCCTATTTATGAGAATAATAAAAAATATAAACCTAACCCTAATTCTACTAAAGGAGAAAAATGGGAAAATGAGATTTGGTAATAAGAATCATAAACCTAAGTTTTAATAAGAATTACAATCTATGTGGTAAATTTGGTCATAGAAGGGAAACATGTTATAAAACCAAAGATAGATTTTATAATCAATATTATAAAAATAAAAAAGGGAATAAATTTAATCAAAATAAATAAAAAAATCAAAATCCTAATTAGAATAGCAATCAAGATTAAAATTCTAATGGTATTGCTTTATATGTTATTTTATTTGCTTCAAATGAGAATAAATGGATTCTATATAGTGGTGCATCACACTATATGACCTTATTGTCTAATATATTGTATGATTCTAGAGATATCTCTAAAAATGTATAATTAGGAGATAATTCATTTTTAGAACCAACTAAGTAAGGAAAGGCAAAATTTACAATGTTGTTATTAATGATGTTTTCTATGTACCTAAGCTTAAGAAAAAAATGCTATCTTATTCTTACCTTACTAATGATAATTTAATTGTAACATTTATTAAATATAATTGGTCCATTAGAAATCAATTTAGTTATTTTATTGTTGAAGGTGTTCAAAATAATGGCTTATACATTTTTACTATTTATTCTACATGTTTAATTTCATTGCATACTAAGAATGAATCTTAATTATGAAATGAAATCTTAGGACATGTTAATTTTATAAGTTTACATGATATGTATTCTCATAATCTTGTTGTTAATTTACCTTATGTCTCTTCCCATCATGAAAATTGTGAAATTTACTTACGTGGTAAGCAACACACTAATTCCTTCCATAAGAATCATGATGTGAATCCCTCTCATCTTTTAGAATTAATTCATAGTGAAATTGTAGGACCTCTTGAAGTTAAATCTCTTAGTAGTTATTTATATGTTGTTACTTTTATAGATGATTATACTATAATGATATGGTCATATTTTATTAAAAATAAATATAAAGTGTTATCTAAATTTAAGGAATTTAAATTTATTATTCAAAATACTTCCATTTTTTCTATTAAGAGATTAAGAATTGATAATGGCAGTGAATATATTAGTAAAGAGTTTGATTCTTTTTACATTAGTTATGGTATTTAAATGGACCTAAAACTCCATATTTCCATCAATAAAATGGTATTGTTGAAAGGAAAAACCACACCATTATAGAAATGGCTAGAATAATATTACATTTTTCAAATGTTCCTCATTTTTTATGAGTGAAAGCCATGACTATTATTGTGCATATTCTAAATAGAGTCTCTACCAAAGATTTGAATCTTTCTACTCCTTTATAAATATGGTCTAAAAATAAACCTAATATGTCTCATCTTGGGATCTTTGGTAACCCTGATTCCATCTTTACTCTTAGGTTAAAAGAGAGAATCTTGATCCTACGTCCTATTCTTGTATTTATGTAGGTTATGGAGGTAAGACTAAAGGTCTAGGAGTCTATGATTTGTCTAAATACATATCATTGAGAATATGATTGTCCTTATTCTCAAAAACTCTTTTTATGAGCCCTATAGGGAACCTCCTTTAATGTTATTATTTTAATAAACTTGGATCTCTTGTTTCTCCTTATGAAGAAACAAATGCCTTAGAGGAATTTAATTCATCTTTGGATAACTTAGAGTCTAAATAACCCCTAAATTTTATGTTCAAACTAAAAGACCTAAATGGATAGAATCCTTAATCTAATCTTCTAATGTTGATAATATTAATAAATTAAATAGAAGTCAATATTATTATCATGCTTTAATGACTATGTATGAATATGAACCTTAATATTTTGAGGAATCCATTCAATATGATAGATAGAATGTTGTTACGAAAGCTAAGTTCAATGCCTTAATTAAAAATCAGACTTAAGATCTTATCCCATATCTACCTAAAAGGCATATTGCTGGGTGTAAGTGGTTTTATAAAATCAAGTATAATCTAGTTGGTAAAATTGACAAGTTTAAATCAAGATTAGTCACTCGTGGTTTTACTCAGACTCCTATAATTGACTATGTTGAAACCTTTGCTCATATAGCAAAAATGAGTATTGTTAGATTATTTATTACTCTTTTAGCTCAAAATGGTTGGGTTATCTATCACATATATGTCAAGAATGATTTTCTAAATGGTGATTTAGAAGAGGAAATCAACATGAGTCATCCGAAAGGTTTCATTGATCCTAACAGAACATTTTGTGTGTAAGTCTAAAAAATCCTCGTATAGTTTAAAACAAGCTTTTGAAGCTTAATACTCTAAAATTACTTCTTTTTTCAAAGAAATAGGTTTATCTAACTACTATTTTTATAATGATCTTTTTATTAAAATTGAAATGGTCATATTATCTTATTTTTTTATATGTTGATGATATTTTAATTACTAACGATCTAACTAGTTTATTTCATAATATAAGAATAAACTAAGATAAATGTTTGAAATGACTAATTTAGGTATTTGGCATCACTTTTTTAAGAATGGTCAAATTTAAAGATAAACATTCTATTATTGTGTCACAATCTCAGTATCACATCTTGTTAATTTTAATATACTTGATTATAAATATACATCTAATCCTATTGAAGTTGGTTTTAAACTTGATCTAAAACTTGCATGTAAAAAATATAACCCTAATATGTATAGATAAATTATTAGTAGTTCAATTTATCTAACCATTACTAGGCTATATATTTCATGTGTTGTTGCTGTTGCTTCTAGATTTATAAAAGATCCATATTTGGTTCATTGGAAATTAGCTAAACATATACTTCATTATATCAAAGGAAATTAGCTGATCATAGTGATATTATAAATCAAAAATCTAATTCTGGTTATGTGTTTAAGTTTAGTGTAGGTGCTATCGCTTAAAGTAGTAAAAAACAACCTATTGTCTCTATCTCTTCTACTGAAGTAGAGTACATAAGTTCTATGAAACATACCAAAAAAGCCATGTGATTGTGAAGGTTGTTGGGAGAACATCATTTGGATGTTTCCCATTGTATCATCCTTCATTATGATAAGCAAAGTTCTATAGCTCTGGCAAAAATCTAGTGTAGCACCAATGAATAAACATATTAAAGTTCATTTGAATTATAAATTCCTTAATGGTGATATAGATATAAAATTATGTCCTAAAAATGAACAAGTATCAGACATATTCAAAAAAACAAATTGGTGCTACAAAGTTCTGTTAGTTTCATGTAATGTTGGGCCTCTCAAAGTTTCATTGAGGGGGAGTGTACATGATAATGTCACTTTCTAATGGCTATGTGTTCTTATTCTTATCTATATTTATTCTCATTGTAAACTTAATGTGGAAGTTTTATTTTTATACCCTAATAATTACAATAATACTTTGTAATAGAGGTCTTTATAATATAAAAGGATCCAAATATGCTTAGTTGATTATTCATAAGAAACTATGAGATGTAGTCTCATGATCATGATATCCTAAACTTACTTTCAATTAGTTTATTGATTGTAATTCATTTTGTTTCAAAAGGTGATGTTTTGCATGATGAAGGTTTTTAAATTCTTAAAATTATGTACATCGTATAATTTCATTTTTAAAGTGACTTTGATTTTTATCTCCACTTAGCATTCAGGGGGAGTGTTAGAGAATTTAATGTCTAAGTTGGTTTAATTGACCTTTAGATCATCTTGGTAGTTAATTAACTAATAATAATATATTATTTATTAATAGGAAGTGAAAACCTCATGTAAATAAATAATAAAATTATATTGATTTAATACTTACCAATGTTATTATAATGTATGTCAGTATGATTGGGCATGTTGGTTACAATGGTCACCTCCCTTCAAATTTCACTATAAATAGATTTTTACCTCTAGTGTGAAATATTACAAATTGGAAAATTCATATTTGTATATGGAAAATATTTGTAAGGGATATGTAACTATTGTATGATAAGTGAGAAGAGGAAGAGGATTTATGTTGGGTTACTATAGTTTCTTGAATATTGAATATCAATTATTGTGGGTTTTTTTTACCTCTATTTGAGGTTTTCCCACCTAATTACCTATGTAATGTGTTTTTGATCTGTGTGTAATCTTTGATTATTAATATTGTATCTAGATCATTGCATTATTGTATTTAATAATATTTCTTCACTAAAAAATCCATTCATGAGGCTCATAAACACTGCTAGGGAATTAGTAAAAGGTACCACTAAGAACTTTTAGTGTCCATGTTGTGTCTAAAAATAAGTTATGTGAATATATACATCTACACTCCTCATCTAATGATATTATATTTTAAATCAATATTAGATAACACTTTTAACTCATTAATCCAATTAAATAACTCATCAATTCTAAGTGTGTTAAGGGTTATTCACTATTACTTTATTAGGTTAGTAGTAATTATTACATAGTTGAAGGGATTTATTCTTCTTCATGAAGATGATATTTTATCCTAATGGGAAAATACTGTTGAGATAATTTGATCCCAAGTCAAAATTTGACCAACCCATACTATTTTAAACTTTTTAGAATATTTTCATAGGTCTTATAGGGTGTCATGTTAGTCCATTGTCTTACTAATCCCCTCTCTAGTATTTGTTGAAGTCCACCCCTTATGCACTAGGCTAGTTAACTTGAGTCAAAGGTTGGTCAACTCTAGTCAAAGGTAGTCAAAGAGTCAAGTTATGTTGAAAATGTTCTAATATGGATTTTAACATGTTTTAAGGGGTTTAAAAGTCCCTAAATTATCTTTCACCTTATTTCATATGAAAGAAGAGGCATTTTGGTGATATTTTGACCCATTTAATGACTTGTAAAGATTTACATGCAAGAAAATTGGACACCTAGATATTTTTGAATGTGGATCATGTTAGGTTCATGTCAGGGATTGCTATTTTCTAGGCAAGAAGTAGTTATCTTCAGTGGATGGTAGTTTTCTCTTAAAATAGGAGATTTTGGGCACTTGTACGGACTCCCCAAGTCCATCATCAGCCAAAAATGTGGGAAGAGAAACTATTTACCTTATAAAACTAATTTTCATGTTTTTACTTCAAATATAATGCAAAAAATCTCTTTAGTAACTCATTTTCTCCTCTTGGCATACAAAGAAGGCTCAACTTCAAGTGCTCACCATGAGCCATAAAATTGAAGTTGGAGGAAATGATTTTGGGGATGGATAGGTATCTAAGTCTAATCCACATAAATAATAAAAAGTTTCAATTTGGTGTATCCTCCTCTATTAACAATCATTAACACATCAAGCAAGTTTTTGTGCCTATTCAACCAAGCGGGGGTCTCTTTTTGAACCTATTTTAGATTTTATTGATTTGGATTGATGGGCTTATCTATTTCAAGTGTTTATACATGATTTTAAATATTTTAACATGATTATTATTATCTTTGAGAATTAAATTGTGTGAGAAAACATCTTTTAGGGTTGTAAAATGCCTAGTTTGTATTCACAGTCAACTCAGTTGATTTGTAAATGATCCCTTCACATTGTTTATGGTGTTTTGATATTGTTTGGGTGGGGATAATAGTGTTTTTTGTTCATGTAAAGGTTGAAAAATGTCTTTTTGGTGTTTCAGAGGCCTTGCCTCACATTTCCTCACTCTCTCATGTTTCTACCTATGTGCAACAGTCAAAACTCCATCTACAAGAACATGCTAATGTCATCAATGAAAGTTTTAAGGTTTGACATGGTAATTAAACTTTTTGAACTACTAATGTGCATTTAAGTGTTGGGAAAAGGCACATATATTCTACAAACTAGAAAATTTGGAGAAAGGTTTTAGTTATGCTTGTGAAAGGAAAATGCCATCTACAATTGATGCCATGGATAGCTCTTCTACAGGTGTTACATTGGGATTATAAATCAATTTTTAGGTTCCTTACCATATATAATTCCTATAAAAACCTATTGATGATCCTATTTGAGAATAAAGGTTTCAAAACATCAAATTGGAAGTTGGATTGTGTTTTAGGCCTTCTTGCTATTAAATGATCAATAGAGGCCTGAGGGGTTTTTGTAAGCCTCTAAAAGTTCACCTTTAAGAGGATTTGAGTCATAAAATTGGTTAGAGACATAGTACCTATACCAAATAAGAATTTACCAAATTTTTAAGACAAAATTCTAAATGAAAGATAAGTTTTGAGCTCCCCCAAAATGGCTAAAATGTACTAAAAGTAATCAATGCTATCTATAGGATTCCAAGATAAATTTGATGTTTTCTCTATGTGTGAAATTGATAAGACTTGTAAAAATTAAGGAAATAATATCAAGGGTCATATCAATAAGTTTTTATCACTTGGTTTGATGACCAAAGAAGTGGCATTTGAAATGACCTTTGGAGGTCATACCTTGTTCGTATAACAGGGGAGAACGGGTACAACGCTGGTAGAGGTTACAAATTGGTTGGGTTTTCATTTTATTCAAATGGTTCCAAGAGAAAATAAAATTTAGTGGATTTATTAGGAACTAAATAAATAAGGATAAGGACATAAATCTTTCTTATATGCCCCAAGTCACCTTGAAACCCCACCTGCAGGCTTGATTGTGATAGTCACCTATAGGCAAGACCACCTACCAGCCACAAATTAAGAATAAGGAGATTAGGTCCACTTGAACAAGTTACTAAACATTTCAAAGTGATATAAAATTAATATAGGAAATTGATTCATTTTATTATCAACTACTCAAACACACTCCATAATCACCTACAGGTAGGGTCATAGGACTGTCTCAATCTGAGTGGACAGTGAGGCAAATTATTGAGGTTTTGAATTTGATTTGAGTTTTAAAGGTGATTGAAATATAAAGGGTGTTTTTTTTATTAAAATAAATTAATTTAGAGATAATTCATCATCAAAAAAGTTTCAAAAACTCCCAATTATCTATAGGCCTGGGAAGGAACACAATTAAATAGGGTATGGGCAGTGAGAATTGGGGTTCCCTTTGTGCTAAAAAGATACTATATGGGTGGATATTGGCATAAAAAAATGTAAAATTACCTAAAGGAGCCTTTGGTATCATTTACAAGTGAATATATACCAATCAAAACCTATAACAAGTGTGAAGGACCAAAAAGCTTGTCTCACTCAAATAACAACTAAGGCTAATCTTGTATTTATAGGAATATAGAGAAGGTTGGAGGAATAAAAATAATGGAAGGATTATAAAGAGGAATTATATATGATTATGATAATTATATATACATGAGCATATGATAAAACAAAACCCTATAAACAAGCAAAATTTAGTCAACATTCAACACCCCTACACACAATCCATCCTAAAAAGTTCAATCTCAAAATTGGGAAAGTCAAGGACATTTTACTTAAAATGGGAAGCTAAAATTTGGTATTAATAACACTTGGGACAAATTATACACTCCATAATTAATTTATTTGATTATCTATCCAGGAAAATCCTCTCTATTTTGTCTCAGAGCAGGGTCACTTTTGCCTTGCACAAGGGGATAATTTTGAGGAAAAGATGTCAAATCATGAACCAGAGGCCAATAAAAGACCAAGTAATGATTATATAAGCTTAATTAAATAAATATAAACCTGAAAATACTTTATAAAATCTTTGGCGGCAAACATGATGTCTTATACAAGGAGGGTTGCACTCAAACCCCATGGGCAGATTCAAGAGCAAGAGACAAAATAGAGTGTCATCCTTAGTTATAAATTTTTTAAAGTCATATAATGATTTTTAAATGTGTTTAAAATAATATTTTAGTTTTATAAGCTATAAGATACAATAAATCATCAATAAATATTTGTTTTTGAACATAAAGTTACAGGCAGACTCTTTGCATAAGGTTTAGGCCTAATCCTAAGAAGGAACCATTCATGTTTATAGATCTCAATGAGATATAATATTAGTTTTATAATGTTATTGGAGAATATATAGAGGTTATACAACTATAATTTGTAAAATTAACTCATCAAGAAGCCATTTGGATGGGAATGGACCAAATCCCTCATAGAATGCAAGAAATGGAGCTCAAAGGTCAAATTCCATCACTCACCACCTTCATCAAATAATGAATGGGACCTTAATACATTTATGATATTTAGGGAAGGTAATTTAGTATAATTTAGTGTAATTTATATGGATTTTAAACATGAAATGGATATGAATAAAGGTTAAGAGTCTAGGCCTCTCAAAACCCTCATTAAACCCTTGTTGCAACCTAGTTGGAGAGGTAGAGCATTTTGAGAATCTAAATTAAAATATATGGCCATGAGACCACCTGTATATTATAGAATAATCTAAAATTATTCCATACATGTGTTTTTATTGTACATAATTGTATGGACCAAAGGAAAATAGGGCTTATTTTGGCCATTTTGAGTGGTGTACAAGATAGAGAAAGAATTAAGAGATAAAACCAACTTTAGGAGAAATATTTACTCTTTATATAACTCCAAAAATTAATATAATTTCATGAAACATCATCTATGTTTCAAAAATAGGCCTTCACTTTCAGCCAGTCCAGTGAGCCAAACTAGTGAACATTTGGAAAAGTGGTGAAAAGCAATTAGGGAAGCCTTTTAAAGGATTTTTATTGAAATTGATGATTTTATAGTCTTTTAAAAGTGTCATTACCTATTATTCATGTATAAATTTTTATTTTTTAGTATTTTTTAATTCCAAGTGGTAAGGGTGCATGGGAATGAACTCTTTTAAAACTACCTAAGATGATTACACATGTACACAATAATAGGAATGATCAAAGACCATAAAAATGAATGGATGAGGTTTCTTATAACCCCTATTATCCTAAAAAAACATCATAATTCATGTTTTATAGATAAAAGAGGATTTTTGGAAGGCAACTCAAATAGGTAGTTTCTTATGCAAAATTGGCAGTTTTGTGCCACTTTTCACCTTCCTTGTGATCTATTTTGACAAGTGTGCCTCCTTGAATAGATCACCCAATCTCTTCTCTACATGTAATTTTAACTGATTTTAACTTGGTGACACATTTACTTATGTCTTCTTCTTCTTCTTCTTCTTCTCTCTCTCTCTCTCTCTCTCTCTCTCTCTCTCTCTCTCTCTCTCTCTCTCTCTCTCTCTCTCTCTCTCTCTCTCTCTCTCTCTCTCTCTCTCTCTCTCTCTCTCTCTCTCTCTCTCTCTCTCTCTCTCTCCTTCCAAGTTTTATAAATTGGGCCTTTTTGGCCATTGTTTGGGATTCTAAGTTTTGGTATGGTGAAGCCATACCAAAATTGTACCTTTATTTTCACTTAAGATAATGACATGAAATTTGGTTATACTCTAAGTCTATTATCACTGTGTGTTTAAAGTGATCAATATGGAAGGACAAGTATAGATTAAGTTCATCTTGTTTTTCATGCAATCCTTGAATGTGTGGTTGTAAATTAATTCTCTATTAATATGTTCCATGAAGTGTATGCTACTAATATAGAACTTTGAAGTGTGTATAGTTTGGTAGTGTCATATTTGACCTTCCTTTCACTTTCCTTCATTTTTTGAGTAATTTTTTTCCATCATGAGAAAATATTAATGTTAGGGAGATCCATTTATGGTGTGAGGCAATTTTGAGTGTCTTAGTCCATTATGAAAGTCTTAAGTGTATGATTGGAATAAACTCTTGGTGTATCACCTCTTAGTGTAGGTTTTCTTTAGCTATCTTCTCTCCCTTTTCACCCATAGTAGGTAGTTATAGTAGCATAATCACATCAAGTAATATCTAGGGAGCTATCCCTTTCAATCTTAGAGACTCATCTCTCTTATAAGTTCACCCACAACTTGAGAGATGATTTAATGTTGCATCAAATTGTAGGAGCTGAATATAGAGTGTCCTAGGGTGCAAAATTTTATGACAACAAATACTAGGATGAATTATGCCCTTATCTAATAAATAATCCAATTTCATCTTAATATCACACAACTTGAGTGTCATCATTCAATATGGTGCTCCTAAAATTGGATTATACCTAGTACTAGTTAGATCTTGAAATTAATATATCTTAGTAGGTGCATTAAAAAAAATAGATGGAACAACATCATTGAATTCATGAAGGATGGTGTGATCACCTAATGTAGTATTTATTGACTCATTTAAAACCCTTTCCACATACTCTATTTGAGATACATTATATATAGATTTTGAAGGGAGAGAAATAATGGACCCCTCATATGGTTATCTTGATCTCAAGGTCATCATAACACTATATAGTATTCTTTTGACAATCCATCTTGGATATGTTAGGACTAAGACAATACATACCAAAAATATCTTGTAAGTACCCAATGATGCATAAGTCTATGGTACTGGTGATGTTTCCCAAGTCTAGAAAATAAGATGTCACTAGTGAGCTAATGGAAAAATTGACCCTAGTGGCTAACTTAAATTCTAAACTCTCAATCTTCATAGATTACATTAGCCTGCATAATCCCTCAATGGGTTGGGAAAAATAATAATTGGATGTTATCAAATGAAATTGTAAAGAACCAATATCACCATTTCTTTGACATGTGGTCTTAATGACCATGGCCTAGCACTAATCCTGATGGTATTATACTACTTCATAGATCATGTGAAAACATGTTATGTTTTCAAATATTTTCATAAACATATGAATGTTATACTATGTGATATTTGAAGATCTCTTTAGGAATTCTTGCACATAATGATCTAAAGAGACACATATAGAACAAGTCCCAAAATATATACTCTTTCTTATTTAAGTTATTCTAACCCTATGAAACCCTATACATATAGAACTAGTAGGCCATGTACTTACATAATACTAAGTCTTATCATCCCATTATATTTTCTATTTGGCCTCATGTACTTATTATATCCCTTCTAGCTTCCTCTTTCTCTATATATGTGTCCTGTTAAAGACACTAACATTAATGTTGTTGTTATTGTTATATTTTATATGAAGGATTAGGAGGATTTTGGGTAAAATATTTGGGTTTAAAACCTCTACTAGATACTATTTTCACACCATCAAATATATATTATTATCAGTCTTACATCCTAAAATAATTCTATTTTATATCCTTTTTAATTTTACCCCAATTCTCCTTTTTTAATTACACTTTCTCCATTGCAACCTCCAAGGTTTATGGAGAGAGAAGTTAATTATGCATGATAAAATCATTTTAAAACCTTGTATAAATATGTTAAACTAAGACTTATCATATCACTAGTAATCCACATACTATAATAGTTCTAAAAATATGCACTCATATTGTACCATAGTTTCATTTTCCTAATGTAACTCATGGAACTTTTACACTCTCCTCTAGATAAAGTGCTCAAATAGGTAAAAAACACCAAAATTTTCATCATAGAAATCCCATAAAATGGTCACAATTCATATTATGTTTTTTCTCCTTAGTATTAAACCAAACCTTAGCTATACCTCTAAGAATATGAATTACCAAATGATACTCGACATTATTATTTTAGGTGTGTATAATAAAATAACTGTCTAGGATCTAAATCCAAGCCTAAAAGTCAAATACCTTTTTATAACTAAAAAAATTTGATGGTTAAAGTTTTAAGAAATATTGAATGTGGTCCAATATACTTGTTTTATGAGGGAGATAATATCTCTATCTGTCAACACCCAAATAAATATAACTACCTATACATGATAATTTGAATGACTCCAAGACCTTTCCATATGTTGTTATGGAAATATCTTTCAATTTGATTAATTTTATAGATAATTTCTCTTTGATACCTCATTAGTTTTCAAATTCATCTAATGTAGGACATATAACATTTGTTTTATGTTATGAAGAATATGAAGCCTTGTGTTTGCCAAGGAATACTACTCTAGTGGTGAATTTTATATAATTACCACATGGGTGATGTTCCTACCACATCTACACAACATAGTAGATTATTGAAATTCAAAATTTATCTCATTATAGAAGAAAAGGAACCAAATAATAATTTATATAGAGATATTAGTGTTGAAGATGTTTTATTATACCAAATGTTGTTCCCAAACATTTAACATGAATAATACATAAAATTAAAATAATTAGATATTATTTTAAAAAGGGTAATAACGGAATGTGTCACACCATGCATCCATAAAATAAATTATAACTATAAAACATGGGAAATGTCAATAATGTTCAAGATGTCACATGGTCATCATAAAACCCATATTGATATCATTTATATTAACCTACCCACTATGATTCAAATGGCCTACAAATACCTAAATGCACATAGTGGCCCTCATAACACAATGTTTTGATATGGAATTATATTTCATATTGGATAGATTTAGGCATTAATAAGGGTAAAATGTCCCACTCTTATTCCATATGAGGTTCAAAAAGGATTCAAGATGATTAAAACCATTAAGGACTCCTAGAATGCACCTTAATTTTAAAGTCAAAATACAATATCAATTTGAGTTAATTTATTAAAATTGGGATACCTAAAGATATATAAAGGATCATGTGACCTAAAAATGTTTTAAAAGTATCTTTGGATATCCCCATGAGGATGAAACATCTCATCTCCTCTATTAAATTGGGTATACATCATCTATTAGATCTAAATAGGTCTAAAAATCCCTAGGATTCCACATAGGTTCCTATAAATTCATCAACATTGATGAATATTCACCTAAAATTTAAAATAAAAGGATCTAAGTTATCCGAGGAAGACTTATTTTTAGTCTTTCCTCTTTCCACTCCAATCCCTAAATGACCTCTATTAATGGGATCTCTATGCTTTACATATGTTATTTATTTTAATTAAAATATATATTTTTATTTTAATAATGGGTTCAGAGTGTGGTTGGTCAGGTTATAGGTATCCTATAGGCCTCACATAAATGAAAAAATCTTTATGGCCAAAAATATCCCAATGGATATTAATGTCTTCCTTGTGGCCCTCAAGAATTTATTTTAATTTAGTTACATTTTTTAAATTATTAATTAAATTAAATTTTAGTTTGTTTCAAATGGAGTCTCCTAAGTCCCACCTTTGTATTCCATGATCTAGATATAAAATAAGACCTTCAAGGTGTCATAGCTCTATATGACCATTAATGTTTGTTCTATGGAACAAACTTGCATTTTATTATTTTTAATCTTTGGATACATGAATTAAGCTAGGTATTTTAAATTTAATGGGGTCTCTCAAGGACCACCATTTAATTATATTTTTGATCCTAATATCCTTATATGTGAAAAAAATATCCCCACAGGCATTTTTAACTTCTACTTGGCTAGGTCTAGTTGAATATGTTCCCAACTATCCAACTTGACCCCCCAAGCTTAGATTCTATAAATAACCATGCTCTACTATCTTGATGTGACCACTCCAAATAGGATCCACTACCATAATTTCCACCATCAATTCTCTCACTAGCCTCCACTACCTACAACACTTCTACCATTATCTTCATGGCTTACTCTTCCACTACCAACTTGTATATTCTTATATTTTTCACGTACTGATGATTTATGTTATATGACTCTTTAACACATAAATATCATTGAGTTAAAATCCTAAGGAGTGAACAACTTAGATGGTGGGCTGACTCATGGTGATTTATAATGAAATTACTTAGATGTTTACATAGAATAATTATATATTTCATAGAATAATCAAAGATAAGATATCACACAATAATAATTGATAGTAGAGTAGAATACTAGATAATATAGCAGAGCCACTTTGAGTGGGTAACCTCCACAAAAATGCAATAAGAGAAAAATAATTAATATGATGACCAAAGACTAACCATTACCTCCTATATATAGTTTACTTGTCCATGGTTATTCCATAGGTCGACCTAAGAACATAGATAAATGTAACAAGAATATAAAAGAGGTATGTAAGCCATAAGTTGGATACACATATCCCTAGACATGCTAAAGGTTAAGGGTGTATCATACCCCTCCCATTCAAAATAATTTTATCCTCAATGTTGAATCAACTCTAGATGTTTCTGCACAAAGGATTCATTCTCCCAAGTGGCATCTTCACATGGCATATTATTCCATTTGATTAGGTACTCCTTAATCACTCTAGATCATAATTACTTAGTACGTATTGAAGGATTACCTCAAGATAAAAATTAACTCTCCCTTCATAATCTAATTTTGGTAAATTAGTTTGAGTATCAAATCTATGTCTAATGACTTTATTCAGGCATGATACATGAAATAATGGATGTATGTGAGTGGATGAAGGAAAATCTAACTTGTAGGCCACACTACTAATTTTTTTTCAAGATTTAATAAGGCCCATAATACTTAGAGGACAAATTTTTATCCTTTTTTTAATGCTTCAAGGAAATTTGATTATATGGATGCAAGTGAATAAAGACCCACTCACCAATGTCAAAATGACTCTCACCCCTATGTTGATCTGCCTACTACTTCATGCGATTCTAGGCTATGGCTAAATTTTCACACATATATGCAAGGACCTCTTATAGATGGTGAATATGTTCCTCAACTACATGAACCTTAGGATGAACCTTCAAGGTTTAAGTCATGGATGGAGGGTGGCATCCATACAAGGCTAAAAAGGAAGACATTTTACAAGAACTATAGTCAAAAGTATTATACCACCATTCAACAAGTGGCAACTAATGAACCTATTTATCCTATTTATTAGAAACAAAATAATGAAGATATCCTTATAGGAATTTTTTGACTACCTCAATTTATCCATCTGATTGAGGATGATAGGATGAGCTATGATCCAACTTAGTACCCAAACATGCAAATAATTTAGTCCAAAAATTACTAGTGAAAATGGGATATCTATCACTGACAATGATATTAAGAGTACCATGCCATTTTTGAATTATATTGAGAAAAGTAGAAGATAATGTAGTAGCAATAAAGGGTTGTGATAAATAAAAAAATAGAATATTTACTGAGATGATCCACAACAAGCATGATAACATTTTAACCATTAGATCTCAGTAACCCTATAATGAAATCCATAGACACCTCTTCCCAACATTGGCTAAGCATGGATAAATATTGAAAAAGACCTAGGGTTTTGATGGTTTTACCTTTATTTTGTTGACAATTCATACATTCAACCACATATTTTTAGACATCCCCCTTTAGTCCTTCCAAAACAAAATCTTGATTGATTCTATGATAGCTTTTTAAAAATCTTGAATGATCCCCAACTAGAGGTGCATGAAGTTCCTAAAGAATTTTATATTTGAGAAGAGAATTGTTACATAGGTATAATAATATACCATAATGCATTTCCCTTCCACGTGAATTTTTTAAATCCACACAAACCTTGATGAAGATTTTGAATCAAATCATGGGTAGCACTATCATTTTCCCATTCTAATCTTACTTCCTTTACCCAATCTACTTGCCAAATGGTCATGGCCCATATCAATGCCTTAACTAATTAATCCTTCCTAAATAGTGCATTTGCCACCATATTTTCCTTACCTTTCTTTTAGAATATTTTAAAATCATAGCCTAACATATTAGTTACCCATTTTTGTTATTCTTTTGATGAAAACCATTGTTCCAAATAATATTTGAGAATATCATGATCATTCTTTACCTAAAAGTGATGACCCATCAAATAAGGTCTCCATTGTTTGAATACATGCATAATGGCCAGCATTTCCTTCTCTTAGATGGGCTTGAGCCAATGTTTACCCTTTATTTGGTGAATTTCAAATGAAAGTGGTCTTCCTTCTTTTATGAGCATAACACCCATACTATATCTAGATGTATCACATTCAACCACACAAGTCTTAAAAAAATGAGTGGCCAACATTGGAGTGGTGCACATAACTAGTTTCAATTATTCAAATGCCTTGGTAGCTATATTAGTCCTCTAAAAGGAGTATTTACTTAACAAAGAGGTGAGTAGGGCTACAATGCTACCATAATTTTTTACAAACCTGTGATAGTAACCAGTTAACCCCAAAAATCCCCTTAGTTGCTTGAAAGTCTTAGGAACCAGCTAGTCCACCATTGCTTGAATTTTTTTAGGATCCACTTTCACTCCTTCAAGTGAAACCATATGACCTAAATACTCAACCTCACAATCTAAAAAAATACATTTATAAGGTTTGGAATACAATTGATGTTGTTTTATAATTAAGAGTACATGTTTCACATAATACAAATGGTCTTCCCAGTTTTTACTATAAATGAGGATATCATCAAAAAACATCAGAATAAATTTCCTCAAAAATGGCCTAAAAAATAGTATTCATCAAACTCTAAAAGTTGGATGGTACATTTGTTAGACCAAAAGGCATAAACATAAATTCATAATGGCCCTCATGAGTTTTGAATGCTAATTTGGGTATGTCTTCATTATGAATCTAGATTTGATGATACCTATAATGTAGATATAACTTGGTAAAATAAAGAGCACCATTCAATTAATATAAAAAATCATCAATGATAGGAATAAGAAACTTATCTTTGGTAGTCAGGGCACATCCTCCAAGTGTCATCTATCTTTTACACCATGAAAATTGGTGAAAAATATTCACTTTGATTGTGGTGAATGATTTTTGCATCCAACATCTCCTATACCATCTTTTCAATTTCACTTTTATGTGTGTAGGGATACCTGCATGGCCTAATGTTGGATGGTGTAATAATAAGAATAAGTTTGATGACATGATTATGCATATGGTTGGGTGGAAGTCCTTTTAACATGTCACCAAAAATAATAGAATGGGTGTCAATCACTTGTTAAAGATCGGGAGGTGTAGATGGTTGATTTGGATGGACTTCAATGGAAAATAAGTGAGCCACAAATCCTTTAACAACCTTTTAAATAATGCTGGTCATTTTATGAGAGGTAACAAGTTGTGGATATTTATCCCTTAATCTCCTTAGCTCATATGTCCTTCCCTCAGAATGAAAGTGCATGAATAATTCATGGAAATTCATCTCAATAATACCCAAAGTGGTGAGCCAATGTAATCATAGAACAATGTCAAATTCACCCATGGGAATGATAAACATAAGATAATATAACATGTAGTATCCCATGGCCAACTTAATACTATGACATTTTCATAAACAAATGACAATACCACCATCTCCAATCATGACCTAAAATTTTAGAGTGGGATAAATAAAATAGTTAAAATGAGTAACCAACTTATTATTGATGGAGTTGTGTGTGCTCATAGAATCAATCAATATAGTAACCTTATATTTCTTAAGAAAACCCACCACCTTAAGAGTTTGGGGAGTACTAATAATTAAAAGGGCATGATAGGAAATAGTAAGCTGAGAGACTTCAAATTCCTCTTTAGGTCCTTCTGCATCCTCACCAATTGGCTCCTCATCCTTTGTATCCTCATTGGTACCTTCAATGTAAAATAACTTTATTTTTATATAGTGACATCCATTTCTCCATCTTATATCACACCCATAACATAAACCTTTGGATCACTTCTCCTCAATTTATTGAGGTGTCAATTTGGTGGGTTGAGGAAATGATGGTGTTGGAAAGGTGCGATCATGACCAGTAGTGAAAGTTTTCCTTTTAACCATCACTTTTTATTCTACCATGCATGCCTTTGGGATATATTCTAATACAAATGATGGATTAAAAATCCTAATCTATAATTATATGATATCTTTGAGTCCACCTAGAAAAATATTAGTCAAATTTGCCTTAGTGGTCTTCCACCTATAAGGAGAGATTCTAAAATTGACGAATATAATCCTACATAGTTCTTATTTGATGTAATTTGGATAATTGGATGAAGTAGTTCTCAAAGACACTATTTTTATAATGAGCCAAAAAATTATCAATGAAAATAGACCATGTAATATGAACACAATTCTTTTTTTTGAGCACATAACCAACAATACCAAATGAACTACTCAGGTTCCAGATATAGAGATGCCACTATCACATTATGAGAACTAGGAGTTTGGTGTAGATAATATAAATTCTCAATTTGGGTAATCCAAGTGTGAGGATCCTTACCATCAACCTTACACATATCCACTTTTGAAAACATTGGTTTCACACTAGGATTGGATCTATTAGTGTGGAGAGGAGGATGACCTAAATGATGAAGAAGAGGGTTGTTTCTCTATAACTGAGATGAAATGGAAACCAATTTGTAGTGATCTAATGTAATTGAGTGTGCACCCCATTAATTTCTCCTCGCATCCCTAAACATCAATTTTAACTACAATAAAGTCATCTTACCACATGAAGCCCTTTATGTTACCTTGAAGTTGAGAAATCATCAGATGTAAAGTTCCTAATTCTATGTCATCCACAGGAGTTCTCCCCTTTTTTCCTTGAGTAGTAGGACCCACCATGTACAAAATCTAGGAGGTTTTTCACCCCCAAATAATTTTATTATGAGATGGTATTGTTGTGATCACCTTGCCAAGATGAATCTAATGACTACTTTTTCTCATTAGGGTGAAAAATTTTGGCACCAAAAAAGTGTACCAAAAGAATATATCATTGTGATCATCTCGCTGAGATGAATCTAATGACAAAATATGCAAAGGGAATTTTTTATGGACTCTTTTTTTTCAGTTTTTTTCAAAAAAAACATTATGAACAATACTACACTGACAAAAAAAATTAATTCTTCCCAGATTGCAAGTTATATTTTTTTCAATCCTTTCACTCATAAAAGTTATGCCTTGCCAAATCTAAAAAAAATGCTATAGAAAAATTAACCAAATTGAATCTTTGATACCACTTGTAATGAAATTACTTAGATTTTTAAATAATATAATTATATATCTTACAAAATAATTAAAGATAAGAGATCAAATAATAATAATTGATAGCAAAACAAAATACTAGATAGTATAATAGAGCCACTTTGAGGGGAAACCTTGAAAATAATGTAATAAGATTAGAATAATTAATATGATGATCAAAGACTAACCACTACCTCCTATATATAGTCTACTTAGCCAAGGTTATTCCATAGGCTGACCTAACTAAGAACATAGAGAAAAGTAAAAAGAATACAAAAGAGGTATTTAAGCCACAAGTTGACCACACATATCCCTAGACACACCAAAGGTTAAGGGTTTAACATTCTTTAGGAGATATTTATTTATGATCATATATTCATTCATACTACCTTCATAATTATTTTGATGTCTCCCCAAAACCCTAAAATCTTAAAGCCTTAAAATATGTCTAAGTATAAAATCTAATAGGATCCTCTGAGATATAGTATCTATATTATAACTCCTAGATGTCTAAAACCACTCTTGACACCTTGGAAGTATATACATATAAAATATAACTTAAATTATAAAAAACTAAATGTAAATATCTAAATTAAACTTACACTTAATTTTTTGCATGTTTCCCAATAATTATTTGTAATAAGTAGATTACAACACCAATATCCTTTACTTTCATACAAAAACTTACCTTTAATAGAAGAAGAGGAATTAGGGTATTGAATATTATATATGTGAAGCTCTATGTGTACACAAGGTCCCTATATGATTAAGAAGAGAAGTTTAACCTTATAGGTGTAGACACTTCATTTTCATCACTTCCATGTCAAAATTGCAATTGGAATGAATTTATACAATAAAGCAAAAATATAGTCAAAAGTCATCAATAAAGACAATTATTTATAAAATTACTAGTTTTATCCAAATATACAATGATACATCCTTGATAAGGTCAATGCATCATATCTCACTGTTTAAGTAAATATCAACATCCTAAATCAAATTAATCTTTTGCAAGTATTTTTACAAGGCAATTAAATGAATAATTGATTCACAAAAGAAAATCAAAAAAGTTAGTTTCTCCTAAGTGGTTAATTAATCACCTAATTAATTAACATAAACTTCCTCTACTATAAAATTTCATGGATTTGAATTCTCTATTTTATCTAAAATCAAAATTGAAATATTACCTCCTATGGGTGACATCATAAAGAAAGTCAATGGGAAAGGAGAGGAGTGGAAGTAAGATCTTACACTTCCCTACACTCTCTTAAACCCTCTTACACACTCTTCCTTCTTACACCGTCTTACACACTTCAAATGGGTCATGATTTCACTTTTCTTCCAAATCTCTTCCACATTCCAAATTTGCCTTAAATGGACACTCTTACATTTCCAAACTCCAACATTGATGAGGGTGAGTACTCATTTGTATCCATCTATTTGGAGATCAAGATGGATGGTTCTGAGTGATTCAACTAGTCTATAAGTTGAAGATTCCCCCTCCATTATACACAAGATTCTTGGACCTAAATTTAATCTACCAAAATACATAAGGAACTTCACCACTTTTGTGCTGAATCTCAATCCAAACAAAGTGTAGACAAGGGGATATGTTTCTTGCATGCATATTTGATATTTATAAAGATCTCTAATTCTACAAACTAATCACATACCTCTTTAGACTGATAAAAAAGGAAGTATTTCAAGGAAGGTATAAATGTTTGTTTTTTCTATTTTATTTGATTTATTGTTTTCTTATTCTTGCTCAAAGAAAGTGGATAGACTCAGAATGTTATGCATTTCATTTTTTTTTTAATTTACATTCACTAATAATGATATAATCTTATTTTGATTCTTATTCTACATAATAACACATCTGGTGGGACCCGACACAACCCAAAAACTCTTCTAAACCTTTATTGTTTTTCTAATGACTAAAATTGACCAAAATGCTAAGGCAATACATCTTATTTTATTAAAAACTTCCTAATTTTTGTCCTAGGTGGAATTGGTAGAAAATCCCTATATTTTAGTAGATTCATCCCCAAAAATAGTGAAAATACCTTAAAATCAGTGGTGTTACCTCTATTTTTTAATTTTTGTGTTTTTAGGTCATTATAATCAGTGGAGGTGCACAACTAATTAACAAAAATGAATTGTTAATTGATGGAAATGTCCCTCATATTAGAAAAATGTGTAAAAAAATAACAAAATGGGAGAAACATGATTGAAAATGATAAAAACATCAAAAATATAAAAATGTGAAAGAAAATAGTATAAACACCCAAAATGGTAGAAACGTGAATGAAAATAGTGGATTTACATTGTGATCGACAACCCAACATTTAAATACTTATTCTTCTTCATTCGAGATTTATTTTAGTTGTTTTATTTTTAAAACCATGTGTTTTTTCATAAATTTTCAAATAATTTATCTTCATGTATCATATATTTTTCATAGAATATAAAATATGAGGGTAATAATATGTTTTCTTATAGGCTACCCATCATAAAGAACATATTAAGATTCTAACTTGTTTTCCATAGGTTTTGCTTATCAAAGTCCACAATAAAACTGTCTAATCACTTTATTACAGTTCTTTAGCCAAATAAGTTGATTCAAAAATTGAAAAAAAAAACATTTTTATTTTATAAACATTTATATTTAGGTTTAAGAATAAACACATGCCTTCAATTTGGGGTTAAAACTTTCTTTAATTCTAAGGCACTTCTTTTCTTACACTTGTCTAGTTTTGCTTATTGCTTGTGTTTTATGTGGTTCTTTCATGTATATGCTTTCCCCTTATTTGGATGACCCAAAAACATGAAGGTTACCATTTATATTTATCCTAGTAGATTCTCTAAAGTATGCTCTTCACTTACCCTTAGTCAGATTCCTATGAATAAAAAATGGTGATTCCTTCCTCTTTTTGTTTTAGGCTATGTGATTGGGTGTCATTGTCTTCCCATGGGTATTTAGGGTGGAGTGATTTGAGAATGATATCCTAACATTTTTACTAGTCCTGTACATCTAATAGGGGATATAAATTATTGGTAGGTGTCATTAGGGTGTAAAAAAATCCCCATAAAGGGTTTCATTAAAGAAACATTTTAACTCCCAATGATAAGCCATTAGATATCACCATAAAGGAATCCATAGCCTCTTTGATATCTTATTTGTCCCCATATGAACATCCTGACACTTTGATCTCTTCTCTGATATATTTTTTACCCATATTGGTACCATCAAGTAAGCTAATGAAAAGTTTAGATTAAGACCTATTGACCACAAAACTTTCACTGATGTAGGGGTGGAAATGTAACAATCCCCAAAGATTTCCTGTCATAGACAAAATTTGAGACATGTTGGGTATTTCACATATATTTAAAAATTTATTAAATTAATCCTTATTTTTTCCTCTCAAAATGAGTATATTGAAGGCTCAGTGATTGTGATGCAATCTTGAATTTACCACTAAGAGATGATCACATAATTGAATGTTTTCTTATTGGATGTTGTGTCAAAACTCATTTTATATTCAAAACTAAGTCTCAAACTTAGTCTATTCACACTTACATGATAATACATTACTCTACCAAATTTTTAGTCAAAAATCACTCCCTTATACCTATTATGCTATCAAATTCAAAACCCAAAATTTTTTCCAATTCCCATCTACATGTCATCATGTCAAAATTTATCCATATCAAACTTCTAGACATAATTTAATTTTTTTCACAAATGCACACCCCTCTTATCTAAATCATGCTATTATGCTATCCATTTTGAACCATCCCTAGCTTTAATCAAATTTTAATTTCCAATTTAAAACCAAGGTCTAAATTCTTGTCTAAACCATGTCATTATGCTAAACATTTTGAAACAATCCTGATTATAATCCAATTCCAATTATAGGTCCAATTTTAAACCAATCCAAAATCACATTCAAATTCAAATCCAAACCTAACATTTAATTCAATTCAAGCATAGGTCAAACACTGTCTAAAGTGTAGTTTCAATCCAAAGTTCACACAACTTTAAATCAAATAAATAATCCAAAGTGAAATTAATCAAAACTTAAGTAAAATTTTACAATCAAATCAAACAACTTAGGACAAGCAATTGTATGTTCAAAAAATTTGTACACTTAAAATCCTTTTCTACATTTACAAGTCAAGTTTCCAAAATAAGAAATTCAAAGTCAAGTCTAAACTCAAACACTTTTAAGATACAAAGATCCAACACTTACATCCTTTATGCGACACAAAAACTTGAAATCATTTCATATACCAAGATTTGTACACCCTTTCAGAAACAATTTTGATTCACACACATTTCCTATTTAGATACTTGCATTAAAAAACTTTGATTGAACTATTCCAATTTTCCATTTACACTGATAAACCCAATTAAACATTCAATGTCTACAAAATTCAAATTCAACTTCAAAATACAAATCATGTCAACTTTGACCAAGGTTTAGTTACAAGCCAAATTATATTAATCTTAAACCACATATTAATCCAAACCAAGCCATTCGGTTTCATCTTGAACCATATCTAAGCCAATCAAAGCCAAATCAATGTCATCTTGAACCAAATTCTAGTTCTAATTCTAAAATTGGTCAACTTTTGAAAATTCAACTATTTGAATTCAAACTAAGTCAACATTTCAAATCATGGAAACTTTGACCAAAGTCAAACTTCAAACCCACATATTGGAATAACACCAAATTAGGTATATTTTGATCAAATGCAATTATTCCAAATTAATCACATTCCAAACCATTTATTGTATTTTCATTCAATATTCCATTCTTATTGGTTGGGAATAATGAAATCATGTCATCCATCCTTTATTTCATTTAAATCATATCAATTCTGTAGGGGAGAAATCCAAGAACAAACACACCTGTTCTAATTCCTCTTGTTAGGATCTTGCTCCTCAGAAAGAGCACAATATGATTACCAAATATAAGCAATTAAATATGCGGAAATAACCAGAAACACAAGTAACTAGAATTCACCAATAACACAGAATATGAGAGACAATACACTATCTTGTATTAACACTTTACAGAAAAGAATACTACAATGAGCCACCACACTCTTCCACCTTACAGAGGTTTCCCACACCTCAAGTGTACAGTAATTCTTCTTCACAACACTCTCCTACACAAAAAATGGTCCCAACAACCAACTCACACACAGAATTGGTGTTCACCTCTCCAACCAGTCAGTAATAACCCTGCTGATACACCAAGCACTCTATAGCACTTCAAGTTGATCTCCCATGAACCTTCAACCTACAATTCAACAGACCAAACTTACATGTAGATCCCCTATGAGATTGCAACAACTTGCAACTCAATGATTTTACAATAGAAGGAACTCTTCCTTTCTATCTCATACGTATACAATACATGCCAATGGGTCTATAAATAGATCCCTAACTTAAACAATAACTTAGACACTTAATTAGACAATTATCCTCGCAGCTCAAGACTCTAACTGGTCTTTGCATGCAAACTCTTCATTCACTTAACTAACTGTCTGTGCAATGAACAGTTCTGGAACACACAGGCGACCGACGCCGGTCCCTGCTTGCCTAGTTCTGCCGACGTCGACCGACTTCCTACCGTTGCCGGTGGCCTTCTGCACTAGTCACGACTGACATCAGTCTTGATGCCAATGCCGGAGCTCGTGGATCTCAGCAACCTTCTGTTCCTACTATTTGCAAAGAGTTGAAGCTTTTAGCTCCACAACCTAACAATCTCCCACTTAGAGATAAATAGCTGCAACTTGTACCTGTACCTGTACTCCATCTAGTTTGTTCCCTTGGCTTTGTATCTCTCCTCAAGATCACTCTTGAAGACCAACCACCACAAATCATGTGGTGCAAAACCTGTCATCCAAATTACCTGCCACATCCGCATCTACAACCATGTAGATAAGAACTTGACCCTGCATAGCATGTGCACCTGCTGCTGGTCCCACTGAACTGCCCTTCAGTATTACTTTCACGGATTGACTCTAAACTTGTGACAACTCCCACTGCTTGGGAAAACTCAGGTTTAGTACATACCATGCACTTAACCTCATTATGTGAATCAAGACACCTATTCTATGAACTATCCAACCATCGGCATGCTAACCGGTCTCACACAATCATCCTGAAACAAAGTCAACAAGACCCCCATGTCTCTAGAACACACTCATGCCAAAGAATCTTGCTGCTCCCAAATTCTCCATGACACACCCCTGAACTAGCTTTACCTTTAGTTCAACAATACTTGTATATGTAACCCTGCAACAAGCACATCATACAGAAATAAGATAATGTAGCTAATATTATCCAACCTGGTAAAGAGAAACACAATGATCAAACCTCCATTGACCTACAGCTAACACAAGACCATATACCGTGATCTTCCATCTCACGTATCCATTTCCACTCTTCTTCATCTTGAACATCCATTCGTCTCTCAGTGCTTACTTCCAGCTGGCAACTCTACCCAAAACACCTATTTGGTTCTCCTCCAAGGAATCACATCCTCAACCATGCCAAGCTCCCACTGTTTCCTAGATCTACCTATTCTGCTTCTTTAACAACTTTATGGTTCTATACCATAAGTGAGCAACAAGTAGTGTAAAGAAGGGAAATGACAAATTTAAGAACTTACTTACACCTTCAGTCCTCCATATGGGTGCTTGAGACTCCATGACAGTTAGCTGTCCACCCAAAATTCATCTCAGTGACCGATGCCGGTCACATCTCAGTCTGCAGCCAACCGATGTCAGTTCCCTGTGACTACCACCTTGCCGACGTCGGTTTCCTCTGGCCGACGCTGGTCATTATCTACCCCGAGTCACCGACGTCGGGCTGCACATAGCCGACATCGGTTCCTATCTAGATGCCGACGTCAATTTTCCTGCCGACGTCAGTCTCTGTGTTTTTCTAGTGAGACATGACTTTTTCCTGTGAGTTCCTTTTGGATCAAACCCTTGTCCAAATCACCCTTGCTCTGCTCAAAATTCCTCTGCACCTTGTGTTAAACTCTGTCTGTCACCTTTTCCTTGAAAACCAAGGCTTTCCTGTTCTTGTCACTAACATCAGATTCCTCAAGAAACTTCACCTTCTTCTTCTGCATACAGAAACCATGATCCATGCCTTCCAAATCTGAAAGCATACTCTTTGACTCAAGAACAAGCATCTCCTTCTTATCTATGTGACCAAGCCTGTTAAGCCACATCTCCGGATCTACAGCTGAAGTAGATAATCCAGAAAGAGAATCAGTAATACAAGTAGATAGATAAAGCGTACCTACTTTCTTACCTCTAGCTACAACAAGTGTACCCTTGGTAACCTTCCAAGAGTCTGCTATGAGAGTTACTGTGCAACCCTCATCACCCAAACTTCTAATAGAAATCAAATTCTACTCCAGAACTGGGACATGCATGACCTCCTTTAACACCCATGTGTCACCTGTCTAGAATTTCAGCTTCACTTTTCCTTTGCCAACAATCTGACAAGGCTTACCATCCCCTACACAAATTTATCCAAAGTCTCCCTGGACATACTCATGAAAAAATTCCCTATGTGGGGATGCATGAAAAGAGGCACCAGAATCTAAAACCCAAGATTCTACTTTATCCAAAGAACATACCAGAGCATCCTGTGCAATGTAATCCACAACATCTGCTTCTTCTCCATGTCCTTCATGCTGATCTTCACCTGATCTACAATCTCTCTTTAAGTGCCCTTGCTTTCCACATTTCTAGCAGGTTATTCTGCTATACCTGGACTTGGATCTTCTGCCTATCTTCGACCTTGATCTCCCACGCTCTATCTTCTCTCTTGGCCTTCCTCTGCCTTCAACACTCAAAGCATCTCCTGATGATTCACCTGTGCTTTTCCTGTGTATCTCTTCATTCAAGATCACACTCACAACATCATTCACTTTTAAGACTTTTGAAGCAGACACAGTGTTAGAAACTACCATTACCAAACCTTCCCAACTTTTAGGTAATGAACACAAGATTAAGAGAGCTCTAATTTCATCATCAAATACAATATTGACTGAACTTAACTAGTTTAACAAACCATGGAAATCACTAAGATGGCTATGAATAGATCCACCTTCCAACATTTGCAAATTAAATAAACGCTTCATAAGAAATACCTTATTAGAAGCTGAGGGTTTTTCATACAAATTTGCCAAAGATTCCATCAACTCCACCGTTGTCTTACACTGTGATAAGCTGGAAATCACAGATGATGCAAGACTCAATCTAATAGATCCCAGAGCCTTTCGATCAAGAACCTCCCATTCTTCATCCTTCATATCCGAGGGTTTGTAATCAACCCCATCCAACGGTAAGTATAAATCTTTCTGATACAGATAGTCCTCAATCTGCATCCTCCATAATTGGTAGTTCTTGCCATTAAACTTTTCCATTCGTAGCTTACTGTCTTTTGCCATTGCTCAAATCCCACTCAAATAGAAACCCTGTGAGTAACCTGTAATCAAAACAAACTACCCAGATCTAAACCAATCTGTTAGTATCCCAACCAAAAGCTCTGATACCAATTGTAGGGGAGAAATCCAAGAACAAACACACCTGTTCTGATTCCTCTTGTTAGGATCTTGCTCCTCAAAAAGAGCACAATATGATTACCAAATATAAGCAATTAAATATGCAAAAATAACCAGAAACACAAGTAACTAGAATTCACCAATAGCACAGAATATGAGAGACAATACACTATCTTGTATTAACACTTTACAAAAAAGAATACTACAAAGAGCCGCCACACTCTTCCACCTTACAGAGGTTTCCCACACCTCAAGTGTACAGTAATTATTCTTCACAACACTCTCCTACACAAAAAATGGTACCAACAACCAACTCACACACAGAATTGGTGTTCACCTCTCCAACCAGTCAGTAATAACCCTGCCGGTACACCAAGCACTCTATAGCACTTCAAGTTGATCTTCCATGAACCTGCAACCTATAATTCAATAGACCAAACTTACATGTAGATCCCCTATGAGCTTGCAACAACCTGCAACTCAATGATTTTACAATAGAAGGAACTCTTTCTTTCTATCTCATACGTATACAATACATGCCAATGGGTCTATAAATAGATCCCTAACTTAAACAATAACTTAGACTCTTAATTAGACAATTATCCTCATAGCTCAAGACTCTAACTGGTCTTTACATGCAAACTCTTTGTTCACTTAACTAACTATCCATGCAACGAACAGTTCTGGAACACACAGGCGACCGATGCCGGTCCCTGCTTGCCTGGTTCTGCCGACATCGGCCAACTTCCTGTCATCGCTGGTGGCCTTCTGCACTGGTCATGACCAACGTCAGTCCTGATTCTGATGCCGGAGCTCCTGGATCTCAGCAACCTTCTGTTCCTACTGTTTGCAAAGAGTTAAAGCTTTTAGCTCCACAACCTAACAAATTCATTATTCCCTCTTTGGGGCCAATCCAAGCCAATTACATTGAATAATTTTTTTCCTCTTTGGGACCATTTGAATAAAAGACCAAGACTTCCCTCTTTGCACCCATTTCATTCAAAGACCAAGACTCTCCTCTTTGGAGAAATTCAATCTAAGACAATCTACCCTCTTTAGGTCCCATTTCAATTAAAATAAAGACCACCCTCTTTGGGCCCATTTCAATCAAATACCAAGTCCACTCTATTTGGGATTAATTTCTTCTAATCCCATCCCCTTACATATATCCTTGCTTAGGGGAATTAGTTCAAGATTAATCTGAGTCATGGAATCTCATGATCCTAAACTTGTTCTAGCCTTTCCATTAGTAAATATGTGAGATCAACTCTTATAGCTTAGTCAAAAATTATCCCATTTTACATCTACTCTTGACATTTCATCCATTAGTCCATAAGCCAATTTGATCTTACAACCATAATAAAGCTAGCAGTCTAGACCTATTATGTCATTTCCCCTCTAAGGAAAATTATCTATTGAAGACCCAAGTGTGTCCAAGTATGAAAACTAATTGATCAGGATATGTCATGATCCCCTTCCCAATCATGATTAGATACATCCAATTCTAAATCAAGATCAAGATAATCAACCCACATTCCATTTGTTGTCGAGTCACCCATCTTTGATGAGTCACCTTTTGATGAACCTCTCATATTTTATGAGCCTCTCTTTTATGAGCCTCCCTTATTTAATGAGCCTCTATTTGATGAGCCTCTCTTTGATGCATCTCTCTTTGATGAACCCCTCAATGATCCCATCCTTGATGAATCCATTATTGACCAATAATTTACCTTTCATACATCTCCCAAAGTCCCCCATTTTTGATGAATCCTTTGCCTTAATTTTTCCATTTCCAAGTGAAAGGTTAAAAAGTTAATTATCGACAGTGCAAGTCAACATGCCATCTTTGTGGCTATATTTATAAAAGAAACAAGTTCCATTTTAGAACCAAAATTATTTTTAGAACTAATATCAGTATCAAGTTTCATTTTAGAGCCAATATCAGATTTATCGTCAAAAGTAAAAATAATTTCAATCTCAACATCATATTTAGATCCCTTTGAGTCAAAATCAACTTTAGAAGTAAAATATATTAGAGGATATTATGGAATTGGCTATACACTTTTAATATATCCACTTGAGTCAAAATTAGCCTTAGAATCAACATAAATTATTAGGTGTTATGACATCAACTACAAACTCCTTATAGATCAAATTTCATATATTTGTGATCCTTTTTACGCTTATTGAGGATGTTTTATTTAGCATCAACACAAGTTATCCTAATTTAATTTATAAGGACTATGCTACCTTTTACCCTTCCACTAAAATTACATATGCCTCTAACATTAACCAACCTAGCCATTATATTGATATTCCACCACCCACAAATGTCAATTGGGCTGACATAATCACACACTATTGAATTTTTTCCATGGTGATATCTCAGTGGTAATTTTTTTGGGGATCTAAGACAACATTCAGGTATAAGAACAATATCCTAGTGAAACTTAATTTTATCCACTAGGGTAAAATCAAAAAATCAAATTTTAAACTCAACATCTTCTAGTGAAACCTTGTTTGAGGTGTTAGATGATAATCAAAATAACAAAATCAACGTCCATTAGTGAAACCTTATTTGAGGCACTATGGGATGGTAAAAATAAAGAAGGATATGTTGGTGAAAACCTATTCAAGTTTCTAATAGCTAAGCTAATTAGTTATTCATTAGTTGATTATGACATTATTTAAGTCAATATTGGCACTATTCAAATTATAGAAACTATCAGGCCTAAACAATATAAAAATATTATGGCCTTATTGAGAGAATTTATAATGGCCTCTAGCCCTACCACAACCAAAATTATGTCAAATTTAGAATCAAACACAATGTGTGTCACTAAAAATACTAATCCTCATTTGTTCCCCAAAAATTATAGATTCCATTGTGATCTTATTATTCATTCAAGCCCTGTATTCCATTATCTAATCAAACATTGATTCCAATACCTATACTTATTTACCCTTCATGGTGGCACTCCATTTTATATAGGATATGAAGATGTATTGTCTATAGGTTTATATAAATTAGAATTAAAAACCAATGATGATCATGATAACAATAGTGTAGTTCACATCCACCTCAACATCTTAACAGAGCATTTATTTTGAACAGGTATTATTTAAACATCAAAGGGTCTAAATTATGCATCTCTTAATCCTCCATGGAGTTGAGATACTAAAAGTAAACAATCAAATTAAAGTAAAAAACAATAAAAAAAGAAAGAGAAATAATTCCTCTAAAGATAAAACCATGCGTGTGGTGCCTTGGACAGAACCATGATGAAAACTAAGTTTCTAGTGTCATGCATAAATAACTTATTTTTTAAAATTAACTTAACAGTTGGTGATAGCCTTATTTGCATTATATACAATTCCATTCCATTCTAGCCATTTTGTCCATTTAATCTTATTTAGCCTAGCCCATCTTATTATGACCATCAATCTCCCCATCTTGGTTGTGTTAGGGAAGCATAAGATATATTGAAACCTATTTTTGAAGCATTTTTTCATGTTATGCGCATGATACTTTGACTAATGGATATATTTTGTTCTCACATGACATGGTATTTAGACACTCTGATTCCCTTTGTTGGAAATATTGTCATTGATGTCAAAGGTCTAGCATTATTGGTGATAAATTATCCATTGAATTTAATGGTGTTTTTAATATTCATATCTTGGCTAATGTGTGTTAATATTTATTTAATATCAATAAATATATTTTTAGTTGCATATAAGAAAAAAAGGGCCCATGGAGAAGTCAAAGAGTCACGTGGTAAAATATGAAAGAGGAATGGGAAGCATTTTCTCATGAAGAGTCACCTTGAGGAATTCCAAGAGTCACCATGTGAAGACAAAAGAGGTATGGCACATTTTTCCATGAAGGGACACTTTGAGTAATACAAAAAGTCACCAAGATAAAGACAAAAGAGGAAAGGATGCTTTTGCTTATGAAGGGTCACCATATGACTTTTCAAATGCAAGGATACGAAGGCTCATGCAAGTTTGGCACCATTTTCCATGAGGATTAAAGGGTCACAAAGGGTGAAGGCCAAAGGTCATTTAGAAAGCTATAAATAAAGGCTTGAGATGCCATTTCTAATATGTAAGAGAGTGCATGGTTTGTATTTTTTTTTGAAGAGAGAAAAGTAGGATATATTGTAGAGTTCTATCATTTGTTGAGTAAGCAACAATGAGAGATAGTTGTGTTTTATACACAAGAGGGGTTGGTGCTCTTGTGGGTTGGTGATCACAAATCTTTGTAAGGGGTTGGTGCTCTTGTGGGTTGGTGAACATGAATCTTTGTAAGGGGTTGGTGCTCACAAATAGTTACTATGTTTGTGCTCGACAAAGGGGTTGGTGCTCTTGTAAGTTGGTTCTTGTGAACTTTGTATTTTGAGTTAGTGCTCATTCATATACTTGAGATTGTTCTCCATGGTTTTTCCCATTTTGTGTTTCCATGTAAAACTCTAGTTTCTCTCTCTCTCTCTCGTGTGGTGTAAATTATTATTTTAATTTTATTGCATATCTTGAATGTATGATTGAGTGGTTAAAGAAAAGAAATCATATTAAACAAAAGATATATAATATACTGATTCACCCCCCCTCTTAGTATATTTTACGCTTAACAATTGGCTTAAGAGCAGGTTCCTTTTGAAAAAGTTTTACAGCTTGAAGGAAGATCGGGAAAGCATGATGGTTGGATCACATGAAGGATTTTATACAAATAAGGCACCTCTGTTTGATGGGATGAATTATGTTTTTTGGAGCATAAGGATGAAGACTTATTTGATGGCCCTTGAATTTGACATATGTCAAGCAGTGGTGGAGGAATATGAAGAACCACAGACACTTGTAACTACTCTGATAGAAAAGAAGGCAAGTGAAAATAAAGCTAAAGCTTTAAATGCTATTTTATGTGGTTTATGTGAATCAAAATTTGTTAAAATTATGTAATGTAAATCTGCTCATGAAACTTGGGTAAAACTTGAGAATATTTACAAAGGTGATGGGAAGGTTCATAAAGCTAAGCTTTAAACTTTCAGAAGATAGTTTGAGAGTTTGAAGATAGAAAAAGAAGAAAATATAGCAAGTTATCTCTTGTAGGTTAATCAAATAGTCAATCAGATTCAAGGTCTTGGAGAAAATTTAAAAGAATTGACTATGGTTCAAAATGTTTTGAGATCTCTACCATTGAGATATGATGCAAAAGTTTTGGCAATTGAAGAGATGAAGAATTTAGCCAAGCTAAAGATGGATGAGTTGTATTCTTATGGCCTATGAGATGTGGAATGAACAAGATAGACCTTTAAAGAGAGAAGCAAATTTAAAAACATCAAAGAAAGAGAAGGCTAAAATTAAAGAATCAAATGATAATTCTAGCAATGATGAAGATGGCAATGGAGCTCTATTCATTCACAAGCTGAAAAAGGGCACAGGTAAATATCACGAAAAATTTACTTTTAAATGTTTTAATTATGGAAATATTGGACATTTTGAATCTAAATGCCCAAATAAGGGTAATGATGACAATGAAGAAAGAAAGTCTACATACAAGATGAATTTCAAAGGAAAATTTAAGAAAGGATTTGAGAAGAAGAGTTTGTATTCTAAAGATCCTAGCTCAGTCAAAGATAGTGGAGTCAATGACTCAGAAGAAGAAGAGATTCTATTCATAGACAAACATGAAGATGCATCCATAAGTAAAAGTACAGATGATCAAGAAGAAGAATAGGATGAAGCTATAGTGAATTTGGAAGGAGAACTCATTTATGCCTTAGAAGAGTTAAAAGCTCTTGAAAAGAAGAATCAAAGATTACAGCTCTAGATCAAGAAAAATGAATAGGAGTCAAAGGAAATAATTGAAGATCTACAAGCACACTTTGAAGAAGCCAAGAATACTGAAGAATATCTAATGGCATAGTTGAAAATAGTAAGTAAAGAATGTGAAAGGTATGTTATTGAAATTGCTTGTATAAAACCAGATCTTGAGAAAACAAATAAAGAAATCAATGATAAAGTAGCTAATGATTCAAAATTTGAGAATAACACTAATATGTTGAATAATATATTATAAAATCAAAGATCAATGTTGGATAAGATAGGTATTTGATTTGAAAAAGAGAAAGAGGAGGTCACTACCTTCATAGATAAAGAAAAAGGAAAGAGCTACATTGAAGCTCTTACAAAATAAGAAATAAAAAGGGAAGAAGTTAAGAATACAGAGGACATCTCAAATAAAGAAGGCTAGAGGGAACATAACTACAAAAGGCAATCAGGTTAGAGATACACAAATAGGTCCTATTTTTATTGTAATGGATATGGTCATAAGAAATTAGAATGTTGAAAAAGAACTAACAGTTTCAGAAATAAGGAGAAGTAAAGTCATGTAGAGTCAAGCAGAAGCCACAACTCTTTTGCTCCTCTATTAAGCTTTAATGAAGAGGCCATAATATGTTACAAGTGAAACAACTTTAGACACATAGCCTAGTACTATAGAATTGTGTTTGAGTCAGTCAAAAAGGACTAGAGTTTCAAGGATCCATTCATCAAGAAGAAAGTTTAGACATATTCATGGCAAAGGAAACAACCTAAAAAAACATGTTGGTGCGGACTATTTACATGCAATAAATGAATAAAAGCCATGGTTTATTGATAATGAATGTTAGAGACACATGATAAGAGATAAGAGCAAGTTAATAACCTTGAAGAAGATCAATGGTGGCACAGTGAAATTTAGAGACAATACTACTACCAGAATTGCTAGAAAAGGTACACTAAATTTGGATAATGGTAGAATAAAATTAAAAATGTTTTATATGTAGAAGGTCTTAAGAATAATATTTTGAGTGTAAGTCAAATGTGTGATCAAAGGCACACACTAAATTTTTATGTAGAAGGTTGTGAAATTAGAAGAAATTTTTTAGATATGTTGGTTGCAGATGCTCAGAGAATAGGCAATAATTTTTATATGCTATCAAACATTAAAGGTAAAAGATGTTGTTTGAGTCAAATTGAATAAATTTGGTTATGGCATAGGAAATGGGGTACATAAATTTTGACAATCTTATCAATATAAGAAAGAAGCAAGTAGTCAAAAATATTTCAAAGATTACAAAGCCATCTGACACGCTTTGTGAACCTTCTCAGCATGGGAAGCATGCTAGAAGATGATTCAAAACAAAAGAGTACTCAACTACTCAAATACTAGAGTTTTTTCACACTGATCTATGTGGACCTATGAGAACTCAAAGTGATCAAGGTGATAAGTATTTTATGTTGATTATTGATGATTTTTCACGTATGACTTGGGTAATGTTTTTAAATAAAAAATCAGAAGCTTTCAGACATTTCAAAGCATTCAAAGCATTAGTTGAGAATAAAACCAGTTTGAATATTAAGTGTCTAAGATCATATCAAGGAGGACAATTCATGTCAGATCAATTTATTGAGTTTTGTGAAGACCATGGAATAAAAAGACATTATTTAGTAGCTAGAAATCCACAATAAAATGTAGTTGAATAGAAAAATATAACAGTTAAGGAGATGGCTAGGATAATGCTAAATGAATCCAAGATAGTAGATAAATATTAGAGAGAGGTAGTTACTACAGTAATGCATATTCAGAATATAGCATTATTGAGAGTCAATAGTGACAAGACTCTTTATGAGCTATGGAAAGACAAACCAACAATAGTTGATTATTTTAGAGTTTTCGGCAATAAATGCTTCATAAAGAGAACAAATAAAAAAACTGGTAAGTTTGAATCTAGAACAGATGAAGGTATATTTCTTGGTTATTCTTACAAAAGTAAATCTTATAAATGTTATAAAAAAAATAACCTTGAAAATTGTTGAAAGTGTAAGTGTCAGGATAGAAGAAGATGGAACATAAAGAATCAGTAATCCAATAGACATTCCTGAAATCATTGAAGAGGAAGGTTTTGAAGAATCGGATGAAGATGAGAAGAAGGAGAAAAAGGGAACCATATTTCCATCCAAATATGTTAATATAAATCATAATTAAAGTGACATCATTAGGGACATAAATGAAGGAATTCACATTAGAAGAATGATGGTAAGTGAATCTGAGCAAGTTAATTTTTCTTTGTTATCCAAAATTCAGCCTAGAACTTTTTCAGAAGCCAAACATGATAAGCATTGGGTTAAGGATATGGATGAAGAATTAAATCAAATAGAAAAGAATGATACTTGGGAATTAGTGCCTAGACCAAAAGATCACAGTGTTATAGGAACAAAATGGGTTAATATAAATAAGTTGAATGAAAATGGAGAAGTGACTAAAAATAAAGCAAGATTAGTATGTAAAGGATATTCTCAGATTGAGGGAATAGATTTTGAAGAAAATTTTGCACTAATGGAAAGGTTAGAGGTTATTATAATGTTTCTTGCATATGCAGTGTTTAAAAATTTCAAAGTGTTTTAGATTGATGTCAAATTTGCCTTCCTAAATAAGAATCTAGAAGAAGAGGTCTACATTGAGTAGCATGAGGGATTTATTCTCTCAAATATTAGTAGCCATGTATGTATATTGAAGAAAGCATTGTATAGATTGAAACGAGCTCCTAGAGCTTGGTATGCAAGACTTGATAAGTACCTACAAGATCAAGGTTTCAAGAGAGGATTTGCTGATAGTAATGTCTACATCAAAATAGAAGGTAAGCATCAATTTATTGTTGTGGTATATGTTGATGATATCATTTTTAGAGGAAATATTGAAAAGATGAAAAAATAATTTTCTAATAATATGTAAAAATAATTTGAGATGTCTATGCTTGGAGAATTGTCATTTTTCTTAGGATTGCAAATATTTCAGTTAGATAAAGGAATTTTCATATCTCAAAGTAAATATGCCAAGGAAATGTTGAAGAAATTTGGTTTTGATAATTGTGCACTAGTTGGCACACCAATGTGTATAGGTAATAGGGTGAGCAAGGATAAATATTCACTTAATACAAATCAATATTTATATAGATCTATGATTGGTAGTCTTTTATATTTGATAGCATCAAGGCTAGAAATCATGAATGTAGTAGGTATGGTTATAAGATATTAATCATCTCCAAAAGATAATCATGTTAAGTTGGTGAAGAGAATATTTAGATATATCAAGGGGACATTGGATTATGGATTATGGTATCCCAAAGGTAGATATTTCACTTTGGTTGCTTATACAAATTCAGATTGGGTAGGTTCTTGGATGATAGAAAGATTACGAGTGGAGGATATTTCTTCCTTGGTGATAACTTAGTATCATGGCTAAGCAAGAAGAAAAATTTAGTAGCACTTTCTATAGCTAAAGTAGAATATATTGCAGTAGTATTGTGTTATACTCAAGTGCTTTCGATGAAGCAAAATTTGGAAGATATCAAGGTAAATTATGATGAATCTATTTCTATTTTTTGTGATAACACAAGTGATATAAATATTTTGAAGAATATAGTGATGCATTCAAGAACAAACCATATTCCCATTAGATATCAGTTTTTGAGAGAGATGGTTGTAGATCAACAGGTTAAGATGGAATATATCAATACTATAGAGCAGATTGAAAATATTTTCATAAAGGCACTACCAAAAGACACATTTGAGTATCTGTGCAAAAATTTGGGAGTAATTTATTTTACTTTCTACCATTGAGGCTCAATATCAATTAAGGAGGAGCTAAGTGTTAGCTCCACGTAGGCCCTTTACCATTGATGTCAAAGGGGGAGAATAACAAGTATAGGTATAGGTGCCAAAACATGTACAAGGAATAGATACAGGTTGCTACAATAAGGGGGAGTTACTGTATGTTTTTTAGAGGGTAGTATTTGCAAGTTTCAGGATGTGAAAGTTTTAGTTTGAGGTTGCCATCAATGACAAAGGGGGATATTGTTGGAAATATTGTCATTGATGTCAAAGGTCTAACATTATTGGTGATAAAGGTCCCATTACATTTAATGGTGTTTTTAATATTCATATCTTGGCTAATGTGTTTTAATATTTATTTAATATTGATGAATATATTTTTGGTTGCATATAAGTCAAAAGAGGGCCCATGGAGAAGTAAAAGAGTCACGGGGTAAAATACAAAAGAGGAATGAGATGCATTTTCTTATGAAGAGTCACCCTGAGGAATTCCAAGAGTCACCATGTGAAGACAAAAGAGGCATGGCACATTTTTACATAAAAGGACACTTTGAGGAATATGAAAAGTCACCAAGATAAAGACAAAAGAGGAAAGGATGATTTTGCTTATGAAGGGTCACCATATGAATTTTAAAATGCAAGGATATGAAGGGTCATGCAAGTTTGGTGCCATTTTCCATGAGGATTGAAGGGTCACAAAGGGTGAAGGCCGAAGGTCATTTGGAAAGCTATAAATAAAGGCTTGAGAACCCATTTGTAATATTCAAGAGAGTGCATGTTTTGTATTTATTTTTGAAGAGAGAAAAGCAAGAGATATTATAGAGTTCTATGATTTGTTGAGTTA